>WBMW01003903.1:26331-45585 GCA_013396635.1 Penelope pileata
TTTGGGGGCTCTTTTCCGTTACAGGTACAAAAGGATAGAGAGCAGCCCTGCCAAAAAGGACTTGGGGGTTCCAGTGGATGGCAACTGGACATGAGACAGCAAGGTCCTCTCACAGCCCAGAAAGCCAAACGTATCCTGAATTGCATCAAAAGAAGTGTGGCCAGCAGGTTGAGGGGGGTGATCTTGCCCCTCTACTTTGCTCTGGTGAGACCTCACTCAGAGTACTGTGTCCAGATGTGGAGTTCTTCGTACAGGAGAGATGTGGGCCTGTTGGATCATGTCCAGAGGATGCCCACAAAAATGTTTTGCTGAATCATTTTATAGGAAAAAATTCTGAAAAATTCAAACTGTATTTGAAATACTTGGGAAAATGAGACCAGGTTTCTGATTGCACTGCTAAGAGGAAGGTGACCCTGAGAGGATGTCCAGGAACAGTGAAGTTCAAGGAGAAAATTTAACCAGAAGGCCACATCGTACTTTTTATATATATATATGTTTGTTTTCATCCAGTAGTATTAGGATTTTTCTTTTCACCACTTTTTAAGATAGAAAAATCTTGTCTATTTAAAAAAAAAATAGTTGAGAAGCTGGTATTACAAGGTAGTAACTATGAGAGATTCTTCGCTGTGCACTTTCTGGCCACTGTTCTGAACAAAACAGATATTTTTTGTTGCAGAGTAAATGAGAATATAATAATTGCCTGAGACTTTAATTGATCTTAGATGAATTGCTTGATAGAAACACTAAATCTTCCAAAAGATATTTAAAAGTGACAAGTGTTATTAAGGTTTGAGGGAAAGAATGCTGCAACTGATGTTTGCTCTCATTTTCAGCATCTTGGTCCATTAGGTAGAAATTAAGCATTTTACCTGAGATCCATGAGTTTTGCTCACACACGGATTTCTTTTCTCTCAAAACTAACACAGGGTGGAAGTGAAACATAAGATGAAAATTAGATACTTCTATAAATCATATTCTGATTTCAAACAAATTTTGAGAGAGAAATAAAGTGGCATAAAGGCAAAGATTAACTGTATCCACTGTAAATGCTGAACAAGTTGCAACAATTTTGAAAAAAGATACTGAAATGTGGGTAGATTTCATCTGTTGTATTTTAAGTTATGAGAAAATGTTTAATCGCAGTTAAAGAAATCGCCTATTCAAATCAAAATATTGATGATATAAATTGAGTCAGAAAACTATATAAGGACATAGAGAAAAAGTAATAAAATTTTGAATCTATTTTTAACTTGCAAAATTTCCTTGAACTGAGGGAATGAAGTCAAAGGAGAGTGAGGTTGACTGTTAGGAAAAGGTTCTTCATGAGAAGGTGGTCATACACTGGAACAGGCTCCCCACAGCAGTGGTCACAGCAACAAACCTGCTGGAGTTCATGAATCATTTGTACCGCTCACAGAAATATTATTTGAATTTTGTGTGCTCCTGTATGGAGCTAGGAGTTGGACTCAATGATTCTTGTGGATCTCTTCCAACTCAGGGTATTCTATGACTCTAATTTATACCTGTTAGATCTAAATCTCAGAATCATCACACAGGTAAAATGTACACAAGATCCCTAAAAATTATGTACAATAAGATCAGAAAGAAGTTTTCTTTGACTTTTGTCCCAAAGAAATATGAAAAGGACAGGAACAAAGAGATGGAGACATAGAGACCATAAAACAATTTGACTTTGGGTAATGTTTGCCAAAAGAACTTTGTAGAGAAATGCGAGCATAAAACAGAATACGTCTACTTTTGCTGTACTGTTCCAAAAACTAACCAGTACTTTTAAAATATTAATGATATAATATACTCACTACTGCATTATGCATCCAAGTTTTAATACCTTCTTTAGTCTCTTTACCTACTATTACAAAACATGGGAAGTGAGAGCAGAACTTGGATTGTGAATTACTATTTAACAGAATGGTTACAAAGAAAAAGGTGTTTTAATTGTTGTTTTTTGTGTATAAAAAAGATCTCAGAATCTACAGGGATTCTGAGCCTGTTGTATATTCTAATATTGCTTGTGCCTCAGACTAATCCTAGAGGCTTTGAGCTGCAACAACTGTTCCATCTTATTTCGCTTAACAAAAGGGAAAAAAGTTATTTTCTCCTGACCTTAACAAGCAAGAACTTGCCTCACCACCAAGGCCATTCTGAACCAACTCTACTACATTCAGAAGAAAAGCAGTGGTTGGTCTTTGTACAGCTGTTTGGATATTACATCAATGTCCAAATAAAAACTCTCTCCTCCAATCTTTATTATTCTTGCATCATTTATAGTCGAAGCCTAGCCATTGAGTTTAGCAGAAATTCTCTTTGTGGCCAATATGTTAATTATCTCAATAATGAACAAGGATATAGCTGTTCAAAATGGCCTTGGAATTATGACAATTATACTTTTTCATCTCTTCAGACACTGCGTGTTGAATGCTGTTGTCAGCGTAAAAGTGAAAAAATATTTAGAGAAGCATACATTGGAATTCAGAAATTAATTGGTGCCACATCTATTATTCGATAGAATTACTCAATGCAAATATTAAACTTATCTACTGCTGAACCTACACAAAAGCAGGTATCAAAGATGACATAGGTAAATACCTTTTGTCTCCAAGATATTAAACATAATAAATAAAACATTACAATGTAATTTAATGCAAATGGTAACTTTTGCTATGAATCAGCTTTTACAAAGTAAAGCTACAGAGAAGTTAGATTAGAATTGAAGATCAGAGAAAATAATGCCCCTTCCACATTACCAGAAGATCTGAATTGTGCTACATAAAATGATCTTGTCAATACCCAGCACAAACTGTGATAGAGCACCATACTTCAGTTTTGTATACACACCCATGGTGCAGAACTTTGTTGCCCTAATACATTCATTTTAATTGGTTTGATTTTGTGTAGCTAGAGACCTGTTACACCCACATTCAAAAGCAAATTAATCAAGAAGTTTTTGATTGCATTAAACACAAATATAACCACTCTAAATAACATAACTATCAAGAATATGTATTTATTTTTTCACATTATGGTGTTACTTATTGGATTTTGTAACACAGCTAAGCATAAATATATGGGTAACATGTAATTGCAAAAGAAGTCAATAGAGACTTATGGTACAGCTGTCCAAACTAATTACCAGACATATCTGGTGAAATCAAAATCATGGGGAACTAGTAGGAAAGAAAGATAGAAGATATAAACAGAATAATACTGGGAAAAAAAAAAAAAAAAAGAGAGAAAGTCCTGTCCTGAGCATGGTACAAGATAGTTTCAAGGTAAAAAGAGAGTTCTTTCCGCACTAGGTGGTAAATAGATAAATAGACAGATAGATAGATAACATGGGTTCAAGGGGAGAATGGACAAACACCTGGAAGAATAACCTGCTACAGGTTATTACTGACAAAAGAACAAATAGCAAACTATATCTGTGCTGCCTGGCTTTCATACTATCTTTCAGCCTACTACTTTCAACCCATTTTTTTCTACTATTTGTTGGCACAGCCAAAATCAATATTCTTATTTCAGCTCTTCTGGTTTGGAACATCACAGCCATGATTTCCACCCAACCTCCTAAACCAAACTCTGCCGAAATACCCAACACAAGTATAATAATCTTTTTTTTCTTTGTTCTTTATTTATTTAGTCCATTTACTCTTTGACTATACTGTGCCTCATACTGATGAAAGCATCATTTACACAGCTGCTGTTTCTCTCCTCTAAACTTGAACTGATAAAAAACCACTGAAGATAACAATGTTAGAAAAGAAACAAACTACAAAACAAAACTCACCATGCCATATCAATTAGTCTGGGAAAATAGATGACCTGATCTCACAAAATAGAAGCTTGATGTTTAATGTTTCTGGAATTCATTTTTCATTAGTGTTTTATCTTCTTGTGTCTATATAAACAAAGCTTGTTCACAGAGACTTGTACTTTTAATAGTAGATAAATAACCGTTTTCTCTACTTTATTCTAAGCAAAGATGATGTTGTGAATTGAAGCTGTGTAGACAAATACGTAACAGCTTTAGGAAATACGAGATTCTTCAGCTTGAAAAATATGCATGTCTATCAATGGCATGCCCATCTACATCATTTTAAAAGTTGTCTAATCACCTTTTTCTCCAACCACTGTCTGCACAGGAATCCCTTGCATGAAGATACACTACCAATACGAAAACAAAGTCAGATATATCTCTGACTATGAATTATTCAAAACAAAAATGTTTGCAAGCTGTCAATATCCATAAATTCCAAGTAATCAGAATGAAATTTTGATTGATCTCTTGGATTGATATTAAAGGAAACAAAATACTTTGTAATTCAATTATGCAGTACTGAAAATCTTATTGTAGATCTTTTGTACTTATTTAATCGGAACAAATTAGGTGAGTATTTTCTTTCCATACAGTGTTCAATCTCATCTTTTCACAGACATCTGACTACTGGATTTGACATAATTACTCTAAACTCTGCAGATGTATATCTATACTCATATAGACAAATAGCTAGCTATTTCTATCTATCTCAGTATTGATATGGATGATTACATGAAAAAAATGTAGAGACAGATGGCTTTGATGGAATATAGAGACACCTTCTGAGAATGCAAGTTAGGGAATCTTAAACTCAAATGGGGTTGAATCTGAGAAGGCAACAAGAAAGGTTTCTGCAAGTACGTAAGTGGTGAAAGACAGACTAGGGAAAATGTGGGCCCCTTGCTGAGTGAGATGGGAGACCTGGTTGCACAGAAGAGGGAAAAGGACAAGGTCCGAGATCCCTTCCAACATCAAACATTTTGTGATTCTGTGATCTGACCAGCCGGGCTCCTTTCACGCTTCATAAACACTGAGATTTTATTAACTGTATCAATTTGTGAAAAACAATCTGTTTATTGCACTTATTTAGGAGAGATTCTTCATTAAATGTGACAAACAAAAGTAGCAATTGTTTGGAAAAAAATATAATCTTAATTAGGGTCCATCTATACAGCTACATAGGCTCTATTACCTGAATCAATAGATTCAACTCCATGAAGTTCATGAACTTCATGAACTTCATAAAGTAATTGACTTTAAACAATTTTTTCTATTTTACAACCACAAAAGATTTTCCTGTCAAGTTAAGAGCATCTGTCTTCCTAATGTGTAGCGTAGAGATGCTATTGGAAAAACAGAAGCTCACGGACATACTTTGCAGAAATGCAGTAAAGAGGTAAGATTAATTCAGTAAACTGTTTCTTAATATTACAATGTCAACAATCATTGCTTCTGAAATGATGTAATTATCCCAGAAAGTACGGATTCTCAGTCTTGATGTTGTATTTCCACAAGAGTCATCCAGATGTGTTATATCCGCCACGGTTCAGAGATAAGACATGAAGCAGAAACATCGCTGAACACTAAAATGTCATTGGTGGATATTTTCTGAACAGATTCAGTATTGCTTGACTTAGCAAAAAGTAGTAGCTGTGCAGAAAATTTTGGACCATAAGATTTTATACGCTTGAGATGAACGAAATTTTTTCTTTATTTTGAATTTTTTGGCTGTGATATTTATGTATTGTGTGTGGTATGTGAATAAGAGCTCCCAAATTGTGTGAAATGAGAAAGTAGACTGCAGAAGAGTAAAGATGAATGACAACTAAATAAGCAGAGTCCTGCAGAATAGACTAAACTGTTTGTGCAGCAGAAAGGATCCTGCAGAACACAGAGGGATTTCCTACACTCTTTCAAACCTAACATTACCAGAGTAGTGCAGGAGCTGGCTGATTATGGGCAAGACTCAGAAATTTTACTTTAGTTGCTAAAATAGTTTCTAAGCATATGCAGAAAGGTACATTCCAAAAAATTCAGACCATAAATTCCATCTTCCACCAGCTTTAAAATGTTTTCAAAGATGACTTTAGCTTTTAGCCTTTTTCTATCCATAAAGCTTTGCAGACTCTTCCAGTCTGGAAGCTTGTGGTCTTCTAGACTCTCTACCGTCTTTATTGCTGACAGACCCCATGGCTACAGAGCATGGAAGAATATGGAACATTCACACATATGAAGAAATAGAATGGACATTGTTCAGTTGCTCCATTTCCGTCTGCCATTCAAACAACAAAAAAAGATGCAAATAGCCAGCTCTCCTGACAACACTTAGTCTGTTGTCATCTGCTTCAACTCTGCAAATAACCTCCATGTAACTGCTTCAGGCCATGATTCATGATGACACATCTTTTCACAACACTGTTAAAGAACTATTTAAACAACTGTCAATCCCAAATGTAAGGCTTATCATGACCATAGACAGAATTCAGAACAAAAATAAAGGTTTCTTTGAATGAAGATTTAAAGATAAATTCAGGGTCAGGTTTTTATTTTTTTCTTTTTTTTTTTGTTTTCAGATGTTCATTAACTGTGTATTTTGAAAACACAAAGAAGTTCATTAAACAACTTAAAGTTTTGCTAGATTTTTTTTTGTCCTTATCTGATCCTAATATACTCCTTTGATCACCTGTTTTTAAAAACATATTATTTGTGGTTATCTCTCACATTATAACATTGATAAAGTGTCCTGGTTTGACCTAGCAGACAGCTAAGTCCCACACAGTTGTTCGCTCACCCTCTCCCCTCCCAAGTGGGATGGGGGAGAGAATTAAGGAATAAATACGGTAGAACTCGTGGGTTGAGATAAAAGCTATTTACTAAGACAGCAGAGAGAATAAAAGAAATACCAGTACATATATATATATATATAAGAAACAAGAAAACACAAAGCAAGGGACCAACAACCGATACCCAACCGGCCAGCAGCCCCTCCCTCCAAGCAAGAGAGCGATTTCTCTTCCGTAAAAATCACTTGATGTGATGTGGCATGGAATAGCTCTTTGGTCAGTTTGGGTTAGCTGCCCTGGTCCTGTCCCCTCCCAATTCACAGCTCCTTATGCCTTCTAACTGCTTCACTGAGGAACAAAATGTGTCCTTGGCTGTGTTCAACACTGCCAGGTGTTATCAGTTGTTTCTCTTCTGGGAACAAAACACAGCTTCATACCAGACACTGTGAGAGAAGTAACTTCTGTTAGAAACTAAGACATAAAGACATGATTTTATGCTTAAAGGATATCTTTTAGTACTCAATCATATGGCAATGTGACATGGAAATTGTGAAAAACATAGGAGTTATATGTATATTTACATATTCTTTTTAACTGAACAGGAGAGACTATATGTATAAAGTTAGTACTATATATAAGAAGAACTCTTAAATACCCAAGTCATTGAGACGTTCCTCTGAGTATATTTTTACATTTTGGGCACTTGTCTCCATGGCATATGGTTTTTGTACATACCTGAGAAGTTTATTTGAGTTCTCTCCTGAAGATTTTATTGTTCTTTCGATAATAATCCTAAATCCTTTCTTCTGGTCAATTTCTGGTGGTATATTATCTTTTTATTATATGACATTACATTATATTATATGACATTCTTTTATCGGGTGTTTGGTTTTTTATTTTACTGCCTATCTTTTTGTACACTAAATCAAACAAACCATTTTTTCATGATGCTAACACATCTTCATATTTGTGGTTTTAGTTGTTGTACTTTGTGACCTCATATGCTCTTCAAACATTTTGTTGTCCTTTGCATTTAGTTATTTTATAGCTTAATCTTTTCCTGAGACATGAACTTCTTCAATTATAATCCTTGAACTCCATTTAATTTTATCTCTCATGAAACCTTTTTGTTTTGTGCTTTAAGGAAACATCTTGTTTCTTTAAGATATATCAACACATATAATATTCTTAGTGGTTAATTAGATTAGTCTTTTGCATAGTAGAAAAATTAGAAAGGAGAAAAAAAGACACGCCTTGCCCCTTCCCTGAAAAATCTTGGCATCTTCCTCTATTTTCAGAAATATCTCAGTATTTTACTAGTTATAGACAATAAATAATTTTTTCCTAGTATTTTCTCATTTATTCCATTTATATACAAGGGATGATACTTGTTCATTTAGTATAGTCTTAATGAAGAGTACTTAACTCTTTTGATTAGTGTTATTTCAAAAGTCCTTCATGAGGTTGTGAAGAGAGGTCAAGTTGAAAGTCAAGGATATGGTTATGCTATGAGGGTTTAGAATGCTATAAACATCTATTGGTATATCTTAGATTTATGAAAAAAAGAGAAAAGAGAATTTAACTCATCGAAAAAAAACCAACAATTTTCTATGTGGAAACACAGTTTTGTGAATGTAATGAAGTTCCATGTGTTATCTCTGTTTGGCACTACTCATATTGAGTCAGTAAAAAGTATTTAAAATTATCAAACTTGAACAATCTTTGCCTTGGTAAGTTTATAATACATTTCTATTTTTTATTATGTACATAATAATCGTATGATTATTTTTTAAAAAAGTTTCTGTTTACATGGACACTGTTTATCATGTGAGAACAACTATGTAGAAGATGAACAGAAATAATAATGTGCAAATATTTTCTGCCACTCCTGTTACAAAAGTACAGTAGGAGATAATTCCAGCAACACAAAAGTATTGTAATGCAATTAAATCTATTTTCTCCTTTTTTTGTCTCTTACAGATAGAAAACAGAATATTCTAACAGATCATCCCACATGAATGTCTCAAAATGCAGCTTGTTATTAGTTCAGCTAAATGATAACATTTGCAGGCAAAAAAAAAAAAAAAAAAAATTTGAGAAAAAAAAAAAAAAAAAAAAAAAAGGAATAATACTTTTGCCTTATAATCTAGACACACGCTTGCAAAGTTCAGTATTACTCTACTGTTCTTTGAACATCTTCACTGCACCAGACAGTAAAAAAGACACTTTCTGCTACCTTTCATCTTGTGAAACTTTTCTCTACTGATCACTGTGGTAGGTATTCTCAGTCAGTGTAAAACATAGATCTGTGGCAATGGGAGAAAAAGAAAGAACTGGAGAGGGTGTAGGATTATTGTGTAGGATTATTTTTTGTCCTATTATTATATATAATTATACATTCTAATTATAATAATAAGGCAAGAGAATGTCAAAAGTACAATAAATAAAATTGTAAAATGCAAGGTAAAAGTATAAAGCAAGATAAAATTTTTTGCTTTCTATAACATCAGCTGTATCAAAATCAGAAATTAGTCTCTTCTACAGTTTATTTTCTCCCAGTTGGAAGTCAAATTAGTTTAATTTATCCTTATGGATGTTTCAGGTACCAGATTGCAGAAGCATTTGTTCATAGTGATATGATAGACTTCAACTGGGTTAGCTAAACAATCATTTTGTCCCTGAAGTAAATGGCACATTCCTGAGCCAGACACATCTAAATGTTGAAGCCTACAGCAAACTAGTTGTTCACAAACTGATTGTCCTTATAGTTTGGCCTCTGAGAAGACATACAAAAAGATTTTTGTTCTCAAAGTCTGCATCATGTAGGCTTTGTAGAAATTCCTGAATCATTTTCTTTTCTTCCTTTCCCTTTCCCTTTTTTTTTTTTTTTTTTTCCCTGTCTGATAAGTGTTGACAGACGTACTTGGGAGTGTGGTGAAAAGGAGGACAGGATACAGGAAGTACAGCCAAACAAGAGCTAAGATCAGAGACTAGTATTCCTTTCTCACCCAGCATTAGTTCATTAGGGGGTGAGAAGTAGATATCCAGTACCCTGAATCTATTTCTCTCTATTATACTGTGATTTTCCAGATATTGATATTCTGTTGTACAGTGGATCTCTAATCCCTACTGAGGGCCTTCATATACTCCTGCAGCAAAAAAGTAAAAAAAAAATATCATACTCGTTTGGAAATATTTCCATTGCAATTTCATGAAGATACGACTAGGAAAGGGCATGTTGAAATTACTTTTACAGGTCTTTATTCGTCTCAGTTGTAAAAATGGAGGAAATAGTATTCGTTTCATGCATATAAGAATACTTTTTAGCTACGCTTCATCTTCACCCATTCATTCTCGTTTTTCCACATAATTTTTTAACCTCATGCAATGTCAATGAAATTCAGAAAAATGCTAAATGCGTAAGGTGCTTCCTCTGATGAAAAGAAGATAAAAGTTCAGCTGTTATCCTTTCAGCATAATGGCAGACTGCTGTCTAAGCAGCTTCCAAGTACCTTGGCTACAGCCCAAGCCATCTTAGTCCCAGAGACAGTATAAAGTAAGCCTGAAAATTATTGGGGCGTACGTCTGTGAAAACTAGGGGTATTGCAGTGAAGACACATGACAGAACTCCATAGGGAAATAAACTTTTATTATTTGTATTGCTCACATAACTTCATCTATTATGTTGCCTTTCCCATCTTTTTATTTCCTTAATTGTTACTCTTCCTAAAAACTGTAGTTGTCACCCAGCTTTTTAAGGAAAAATACTGTATTACTTTCATCAAACTGTAGTGTAAAGGGAAAAAAAACAGATTGTTCTTGGAAGGAGGTAGGTCCATAAATAATCACTTTTTTTCCTCAGTTCTACCACAGATGCAACTTCATTCTGCAATTCATTCTGCAGTTGATCTAAGCCCTGGTTTTCCCTGTTGTCCTCCATTTGAAAAAGAGTAATGATTAGCACCTCTTCAGAAATGTGTTGAGAGGCTTTGTTCTTTGAGTTTTGGGAAGCAGTTGAGGAATCTTTCTAAGGAATAATGTTTGGTTAGTGCTGTGCTCGTTAAGTTAGCATATATACATAGCCATTTGCATTGACCTGTTGACACATGAAGACAACTTAAAAGGATAATAAACAAGTGCATTTGGAACACTGTTGTACAGAACATTGAAATATACTTCCTTAAAAACAGATCAATATTTTATAATAATGGTACACCAAACCATCCGTATTGTATCAATAAATATATTCTAGATTCTCTCTTTCAATTGTAGTATAGTGTAGTTCTTTCCATCCATGACAGTCTGGAAAACTAATCGCTTGTCTTGTTGTCTTAGTTTCTAACAGAAGTTACTTCTCTCATAGTGTCTGGTGTGAAGCTATGTTTTGGTCTCAGAAGAAAAACAAAACTGATAACACCTGGCAGCATTGAACACAGCCAAGGACGTATTTTGTTCCTCAGTGAAGTAGTTAGGAGGCATAAGGAGACGGGAACTGAGAGGGGACAGGACCAGGGTAGCTGACTCAAACTGAGCAAAGAGCTATTCTATACCATAAAACATCATGTGATTTTTACGGAAGGGGATTCTCTTGCTCGGAGAGTGGGGCTGCTGGCTGGCTGGGGATCAGTCGTTGGTTCCTTGCTTAGCATATCATCTATTGTTTCTTATATATATATATATGTACCGGTATTTCTTTTATTCTCTCTGCTGTCTTAGTAAATAGCTTTTATCTCAGCCCACGAGTTCTACCATATTTATTCCTTAATTCTCTCCCCCATTCCACTTGGGAGGGGGGAAGGGGACCAAACAACTGTGTGGGACTTAGCTGTCTGCTGGGTCTAACCACAACACTTGTGATTCACCATACTTCTTTTTTTTCATTATAATTTAATGCAAATATCAGGCTTTTTATCCCATTCTTTTGAAACCCTCATTTGCTCCTGCTTACTTTAGTGGGCTTCAGCCCACTACTAAACATGAGTAAGTTTTCAGCTTCTTCCATGTCTTTGCCCTTTTTACAATCATATTTATCATTCCTCAATCTACTTCCCAGCCAACAATCCTCAGTCTACATTCCAGCATAACATCTAAGCTATTCCATGTCATCTGTAAAGTATATCTGTTACTGCCTGTTTAACAGCAGAAAATATTGCTTCTCTTTGCCAGTAAGGATCAGCACAATAGTGAATTATACAAAACTCCTTGATGTTCTGTAACCTCTAGAGTCTTTAGGAGGTAGTAGTTTCGAATGGACAACATCATACATTGTCTTTGCTGATGAAAGCAAAACCACCTAGTATTTCTTTGCAAATTACATAAAATTTGGCTGAGTTTGACACAGTAGAATTTTTTTTTTTGGACGTTCTTTCCTCACTGAGTGTGTTTATTTTTAGATGCCAACCTCTACTTTCTAAATTTCTTTCACAGAAAATGGATCAAATTGTTAGCATTCCCATGTAAAATCTACCTTCTTGTCAATTCAAAGTACTGAAAGACAGAAGAACACAGATGAAACAGCTGCTACTAAAAGGGAAAAAAAATCAACAGAACAAAACAAAACCAAATAAAACCACCACATTTTCAATGGTAAAATATTCCAGTGCCATTTTCTTGGAAATTTAAATTTCACATAAGGTTTTGCCATTATTTCTGTATTACAATCAATGGCTTCTTTACAACTAAATAATACATAATTCATTGAATTATCAAAGTTACTAACTGGAGGTTTGTTCACTGAAACCTGAGACCTTACATTTATTTGTAACAATACTTGGGGACCAGGATAAATGAACACTTTGTAAATGATTCCTCAGATTACCATAAATCTTATCACACTTTTTATATGTCAAATAAAATGACTGCTCACAGGCTGGTTAATGCTCAGCACTGTTCACAAACATGAGGGAACACAGAACAATATACTCATTTTATTTTTTTTAAATGTGTCACATGACTGGGACATTATTCTCGAGAGAGACAAAGAATGAGATATGCCAACAGTTTTACAACAGTATGTGTAATTCTGGCTTTTTCTATTTCAAAATGAATTCCTGAAAGGGAATCTTCAATTGGGTCACTTAAAATAGTTTCCATGAGTGCTGATACAAGCTAGGGAGTTAAAAGTTTAATCTACTTAGATAATAAGGTCTAGGAATGGAACCAGCATTATGCTGAGAGAATTCCTTTAGTTCCAAAGTCCTTATCTATTCACCCTGAACATCACATCAAGCACATCTATAGCACAGATGGATGCTTAAATATATTACTTAAAAGTCTTATGACTCTTCCCTGTCAACGTCATTAACTCTAAATCAAATCCCCTCTGATACCATCACTCTTCACATATTTTTCCTTTCCAACCATCTTGCTGCTTTTCTGGACCTGAAGTTGCTCCCACCAGTAATTTTGTTTCATTTTCAAGGCTTTCTTTGCATTAGTCAAGTAGCCATCAGCAGATCCTGTCTTTCACATGTAGTATTTTCATTTTATCTGTCCCTAAGTAGCCTTATCTTTAAGCAATCTCTGTAAAATATCCAGAGAAGAAAGCAATAGCAGACTGAAAAAGAACAGTTAACAAAATCGGTATGGCTAAGGTATGCTACAGACCAGGCACGGCCAACCTATGGCCCATGGGTCGCGTGCAGCCCTGGACACCTAGTAATGCAGTCTCACAAGATCATAAACCTTTAACATTATTGTGTGATTTTTAGCAATATTATTCATGGGTCAGTTGCGTGCAGCTCAAGTGTGGACTGCGCAGGTGACAATGGGACGGTGTGGAGAGTGCAGTGCAGTGCTAACTCCACCTCCTGTGCCTGCCACACGCACACACAGCCAAATCAAAATCTATGTGCAAGCACAGGCACTTGTGCCACTTGGTGAGTAAAACACAGTGATAACCTGTGGGAGAATTTTTGTACAACAACGGACATGTGAGCAGTTCAGCAATTATGGACAATGCAGAAATCTAAGCAGAGATGATTGGTATGAATACAATGCCGGGGTGCGTGCAGAAGATAAAGTCAGGATCCGAGGTACGTGCCGAAGACAAGGTCAGAAAACAGCCAAAAATAAGAACATCCTGAAATAAGAACGACTCCCGAATGCGATAACAGGAACTGTTTTCTCAATAACATTTCACTTCCCAACAGCTGTCAATAACCAATTAGAAATGGACAGCTAACATGTGTTTCACTGTCTTTAACCAATCACTAATAGCCGTGTGTCTCTTGCAAGATAACAAATAATTGTAAAAGAATCTGTATTAGCTGCAATAATTTGGCATTCACTTGATCATATTGGTCGTACAGTGTTTGTCCGAGCCTTCGCGTCGCAACAATAACCAACAATACTGTTTCAACCTACCTACACGTGTGTGCCCGTGAAGACAATTTTTTTGATATTTAGCAGATGTAAGCTTTCTTATTTAGTTATTAAACTTGGACTTTTGTTATTTCATAAAATCAGTTAATATATTCATTTTTTTCCACAAAAACAAGGTCAAATATCTCTCTAGTTTTATGTTTTATTGCCTTCTTTTTAATGTTTTAAACAAAAATATTAAAAAAATAAAAGTTTATATATATACATTAAAAATATTACATATTTTACATGTGGCCCAAGACAATTCCTCTTCACTCAATGTGGCCTAGGCAACACAAAAGGTTGGACACTCATGTTATAGGAAATTGATCTCCTGGCAGCTTACCTGTCCTCACAACTCACCAGGGCCATAATGCTCATATAGCGTAGTATAGGATATCAAGGGACAACGATAATTTGAAAAGTTTATTTTAAATTAATTAATTAAATAAATTTAAAAATAAATTAAATTTTATTTAATAAATAAATATTTTAATTAATAAAAAATTAATTAATAAAGAAGTTTTCATAATCATTCAAAAGATATTTTCTGACTCATGCACACAAAAAAATTCTTGTTACTCCAGTTGAATTATATATTTCCTCCAAATATTTTGTTGTTGTTGTTTGGCAATTTTATTTGGACACCTCTTTCTTCTTACCCAGGAAAACTAGATTTCATTTTGCTGAACTTCCAGCTCTTTGCCTCATTTCCAGTTTCTCTCTCAGCAAATGAAAGCCTACAGCTGCATTAAGTTTTGCTGCTGAAATAAGTCTGCAGGATGTTGCTTTTCTTACAAGATTCTCCATCCAGCCACACTGAGACATAATAGGACATTCAAAGGAATACAAGTACTGAAGTCCTGTGAAAAGGAGTGGAAATATAGTAGGAAAGAGAAAAGAGAAATTACTTAGGAAAAGGATGAATTATCTGATGAGGGGAAATAAAACCAGAAAGTTACCATAAGCAGTGACGAGTTACTTTTCTTCTGATCTTGTTCCTGAAAGTTGCTGTTCTTTCTGTTTTTTCTGTTTTTGTAGGGATATTTTAATAGAAGAATTAATGTGATGTAACTGATAATATAGTGGTAGCTCTAGAATGCCTATCCAAACGTTAACGTTTGTTACTTAGGCTGCCCAGTATGACCTAGAATTTTCACAAAAGAACTCAGCAAAACTATTCTTATCTCAGAGCTGTTTGTGCTCTGTCATACTCACAGAGTGCTATGACTCTACTGAGTGTTTCAAAACCTGACTGTAACATCAAATGGGAAAAAAATAAATAAACTTTAAGGAAGGAAGTTTCTACTGTTTAGGAAAAATCTTAGAATTTTGGTAAAGTCTTCATCTTCATTTTTTTTCCAAGCTAGTAACAACGGAATGAAATTCTGAATGTGTGCTAGAGTCATCATCTCTTTGGGGAATTTGCTCACTGATGCAGGTGCTTTCTCTTCAGAACAGCAATACCTTAATCTTTATTTCTTTAAGCAGAAGTAGACAGTGTAGGGACACTTGATCAGTGAGGTGAGCAATTTCTTTCTGTAATATTTAAGTGAATGAGCTTTTGCATAGAACTTCAATTTACTGAGATAAATGGAAGCTGTTTAAAACATCATGGAGAGAAGGTAAAGTACTGAATGAACTCATTAAATATTGGCTATTCTGTGACAGAGTATGATGGACAAGCTCCAAACAGGTGCTGGAACAGAAATATGCAATGAAACCTAATTATATTTAACCATTCTTTCAGGCTTCCAGCCTCTTTGCATTCAAATCCTTTGGATTAAAATACATCTAGCACGTACAATTTGTAATATTTACTTTCAAAGCCAGCAGATTAGACATACTTCTTGATAAGGTACAGAGCATTTTCAGGAGGGAACAATCATGTTCTCTGGTTTCAGACATAAAGTGATAATACAGTTTGAGGAAATTACTGAGTGTATATAGGAGCAAAAGTAGAGTTAGTACAGTGCTTCTCCCTAGACATAAGGTCAAATGTGAATCTAAAGGCTAGAAGGGTTGTTATTTTTTGCTTTATGGCAATGACAGTGCTTACAGCTAATATTCTAATTTCAAAGATTATAGTCCCTCAGCCAACAATTTAACAGAATTCTACCATGCCATTGAGACATTTTTTGAACTTATCTCAGTCATCTACATAGGATCTCAAGAGTTACTCCTCTATGTTCGAATTCAGGAAAATACTAAAATGGGTTAATATTTTCAAGTTCATATTTAAGACCTTTCCTGAATAGGGGTCCTATCAGGTCCCCATTCATACTGTCAGGAAAAACAAAGCAGCAAAACAACAGATCAGATTCCAAAGATCTAAAACTGACAGATAGCCTTGCAGCATGCGTGTTTCCAGTTTCCAGTTTTCCAGTCAGAGTGAGACAAAGTAGTTTCGCAAAGGCAGTTTTGCCCTCAGTGTAGCACTATGTTTAGAATTTTGGCAGTAAACTTTCAAACATAGATCACCTAGGTCTGCCCAGTCAAGTACTGAAATTTCTTATGACATGCAGTTATTTTCTCCTAAGTTCCAGAGTTGAAATTTTTGGAATTATGGCCTTTATTTTGAATAATAACAATAAAAAACCCTATAGTACATGCAGTGTCCTAGTTTCTAACAGAAGTTACGCTTCTCATAGTGTCTAGTATGAATTTATCTTGTATCTCCGAGATACTGATAACATCCTGGCAGTGTTGAACGGAGCCGAGGACATAACTCACTTCCGCATTCCTCTGCCAGTGAAATAGTTAAGGGGGGCATAAGGAGCTGGGAACTGGGAGGGGACAGGGCCAGGGCAGCTGACCCAAATTGACCAAGGAGCTATTCCATCCCATATAACATCATGTGATTGGTTTGTTGGGTTTCCGGGTTCCGTTCGTTACGGAAGGGGCTAGCTGGGAGGAAGGGTCACCAGTGGCTGTGAGCCCTTGCTCTGCATATCCTCTTTATATAAATATATATATATATATGTACTGTTATTTCTTTTGTTCTCTTTACTATTTTAGTAAATAGCATTTATCTCAACCCACGCATTTTACTGCATATCTCTCTACTTCTCTCCCCCATCCCATTTGGGGAGGGGGGAGGGTGAGTGAATAACTGTGTGGAACTCAGCTATCTGCTGAGTCAAACCTTAACATGCAGTTGCCTTTTTAGAGTTTTAGAAGTTACATCTGTGATGTTTCTGTTCATAAAGCAGAATGCAGAATGGGAAGAGAAGAGAATCCAACAGATGCTGTAATCCCCAAACAAATGTCTCTATGAAGGAGATAACTAGAGAAGATGGAGATAACTACAGAGGACAAAGAACCTGGACAAGAAGTCTTTCAATTGATGCATTTATTGATATATTTTTAACTGCCATTGATCTGCAAAAGGCAAAATGCTACAGCATAGAAAAAAATCCCATTTCTAAATCATAAAAGAGACATCAAGGGCCAAATGATCAGCAAAGTTATCAAAATACAAAACAAAACAGACAGAAAAACCTTAGCAACACAATAATGCAAAGTAGAAATGTCTTTGTAGATAATGGGAAGAAACTTGCTTTCTATTGCATTTGATGAGTTATGCTGTGAAGATAAGAACACCGTCGGCTTTCACTCTTGGGAATGTCATATACATTAAGTTAAATATCAAGAAAGAAAATATTATCACCACTTTATCAAATCTGCTCAACTTTTGCTCCAAATTTGGTAAGCCCCTAATTTTTAACATTAACATTAATATGATGTCATTGTCTTTTCATCAATAGAGTTGAAACATTACATATCATAATTTTCCATGTTATTTCTTTGTTAGCACTACCTTTCATCATGGAGGCAAAAAATGTTTCTAAAGAGAAAATGAATGTGCAAATGGTTAGTCAAAGATTATATTATTTGCCAGTTATAGCAAATCAGCAAGCAAAAAAAAAAAATTTCAGCAAGCCAGTAAGAAAAATTTCATCCATGAGTGCTCATGAATACAAATTTTTTTTATATCACACACTAAAAGTTGTTTTCTCTTGCCAGATTTTTACTTTCACAGAATCACAGAATCACAGAATTGTAGAGGTTGAAAGGTACCTCGAGAGATCATCGAGTCCAACATCCCTGCCAAAGCAGGTTCCCTAGTACAGGTCACACAGGTAGTCATCCAGAGGGGTCTTGAATATCCCCAGGGAAGGAGAATCCGCAGCCTCCCTGGGCAGCCTGTTCCAGTGCTCTGTCACCCACACCGTGAAGAAATTCTTCCGCATATTGGTGCGGAACTTCCTGTGCTCCAGTTTTAGTCCATTTCCCCTCATCCTGTCCCCAAACACCACTGAAAAGAGATTCCCCATGTCAGTTTGCTTCCCACACTTTAGATATTTATAGACATTAATAAGATCCCCTCTCAGCCTTCTTTCCTCAAGGCTGAACAGACCCAGATTACCGAGCCTTTCCTCATAACGGAGATGCTCCACGCACTTTATCATCTTTGTGGCCCTCCACTGGACTCTTTCCAGGAGATCCCTGTCTTTTTTATACAGGGGAGCCCAGAATTGAATACAGTACTCCAGCTGGGGCCTGACTAGGGCGGAGTAGATTACTTCCCTCTACCTGCTGGACATGCTCTTTTTAATGGACCTCAGGATCCCATTGGCCTTCTTGGCCACCAGGGCATACTGCTGGCTCAGGGCCAGCCTGTTGTCAACCAGGACCCCCAGGTCCTTCTCTGCAGAGCTCCTCTCCAGCAGGTCATCCCCCAACCTGTACTGATGCATGCGATTATTCCTCTCCAGGTGCAAGACTCTACACTTGCCTTTGTTAAACTTCATCAGGTTCCTCTCTGCCCAACTCTCCAGCCGGTCCAGGCCTCACTGACTGGCAGCACAGCCTTCTGCCGTGTCAGTCACTCCTCTCAGCTTTGTATCATCAGTGAACTTGATGAGGGTGGACACTATCCCGTCATTAAGGTTGCTGATGAAGATATTAAACAAGACCGGACCCAGCATCGATCGCTGGGGAACACTGCTAGTTACAAGCCTCCAGCTGGACTCTGTGCCGCCGATCACTACTCTCTGAGCTCTGCCAGTCAGCCAGCTCTCAACTCACCTCACTGTCCACTCATCTGTCTCACACTTTCTCAGTTTTGTTATGAGGATGTCGTGAGAGACAGTGTCAAAATCCTTGCTGAAGTCAAGGTAGTAGATGACTGCTCTCCCCCCATCTACCCAGCCGGTGATGTCATCATAGAAGGCTACCAGGTTGGTCAAGCACAATTTCCCCTTGGTGAAT
>WBMW01003903.1:45724-61485 GCA_013396635.1 Penelope pileata
AGCCCGTTTAGCAGGGGACCCACATTTTCCCTAGTCTTCCTTTTACTGTTGACATACTTAAAAAAACCCTTCTTACTATCCTTTATCTCCTTCGCCAGATTAAATTCCAGGTGCGCTTTAGCCTTCCTTGTCGCATCCCTGCAGGCCCTGGCAACATTCCTATACTCCTCCCAAGAGGACAGGCCCTTTTTCCACATTACATGGACCTTGTTCTTCTCTTGGATCATACTTTCCATCTGTTTCTAGTGAAAATTAAAAATAATATTTTTTTCCTTCATGATAGCTTCCTGGCTTATAAGTATCTGGAAGACAGAATGAAGGAAAAACAATTTGTGACTGCAATAATGTAATATTAAAAAAATTTAAAACACAGTTCACAGAAAAGTGTCAAAATTAAGACATATTGTATTGCTCATTTTGAATTATTCCTAGATGTCAAGATTTTGTAAAATTATTAAACAATACCCAAGACTTTTAATCACATCTGATTTACCTATTCATTAATCAATCTCATTAGCGACTGAAGTGCTGGATAGCACTTAGGCATATCACTGCTGTCCCTGACTTCTCCAGAAGTACAATTTGATTAAGAACTGCAAACTCTGTGTGGCTACAGTGTGCAGTGTTTTTTCTGTACTGCCTACCAAAACAAGAAATTACAATTCAACATCAATTTAATACAAAATAGAAACTAAGCCAAATAGCACATTTCCTACATAACAGTAGTGCTGGTCCTTATGGGTAAAGCTTTAACCTCAGATCCAGACAGAGATAATCCAGGTTGTTATCCCTCCGTGTGTTGATCATATCAATTCAACATAAAGAAAACCTGCTTCCTGAAACTTTACATTACTTTAGAAGTATGAATAATGTTTTGCTCCATCAAGGACTCTATTCTCCTGATTAAAATATTCTCTAAAATAAATGTCTGTTAATACTTTCTGCACAGAAAGATGACTATTTCAACAGAAATCCTATGGGAAATTGGACAGTATCTTCCTAAACTGAGGGATTGCTCTATAAAAATTAAATATATTGATATACACAGTAGTGATTAGACAATATTTTATTAGATTAGAGCAAACCATATCCTAATTAAGTATTCACCTCATTACAAAAAAAAAAAAAAACACTACCTTTATATGCAATGATTTATCACACCAATATAATCCCACAACCAATTTAGTCACCGATGCATGCCTAAAATCTGATTTCCTGACTGACTTAGAAGAAATTGAAACCATGATCTTAGATATTCCTTGCACAGGAACCCTGACTAAAAAGCTCTATGAGACAGCAGGAAAGAACAAAAGCCATATCCCCTATTTGCCCACAGAGCTAAGATGATAAACAAACCATTCACCTGGAATGTGATTGAAATACTGTGACGGTTCACAGCACAGACCACTTCAAACATCAGCATGTTCTTCCATCTCTGTGCTTTTTAACAGCAATACCAGAACAAAACAAAACAAAACAAACTCTCATTTTATGGTGATACTGTAATAATTTTTGATTCAGGAAGGCAATAATCACATCTTCCCTGCCAGACCCCAGTTACTCCTAAACAGGATGGGGATAGAATCAGGTGGAAAAGGTTGTGGGTTGAGCTAAGGATAGAGGTAGGAAAAGATAATTATGAATAAACGGCAGGGAAAAAAAAAAAAAAAACCTCTTCTGCAAAATTCTTCACCCATCCTACAGCATCCAAGACAAGCCAGTGAAATCCTTGAGCATAAATTTTTCTACTCAGAGGGTGGTGAGGCACTGGATCAGGTTGCTCAAAGAACTTGCATATGCCCTGTCCCTGGGAGTGCTCAAGGCCAGGTTGGATGGGCCCTGGGCAGCCTGAGCTGGTGGGTGGCAGCCCTGCCCATGGCAGGAGGTTGGAACCAGATGGTCTTGAAGGCCCCTTCCGACCGAAGCCATTCTATGATTCTATGATAATGTATACGGATAGCAGACATAGGTTTCAAGTCCCTTGTGATATTTTATATAGATAAAATATTTTTATGTAAAAGAACTCATAATCCTTATATGATAGTGACGCCTGCCCAAGACTACAGATTGCTTTGTGCTAAGGACAAAGGCCAGCTGCAAAAGTCAGTGTGGAAGGCATTCAACTGCACATCCACCATTACAAAATCTGATAAATAGAAGCTGTTAGCCATTGTTTGAGATAGTGGTCCATGGAGACAAGGAGCCCCGTGTACTGCCCAGGAGTGCGATCTGTTCCCCAGATGCAAAGATTGCCTGGGCAGTACAAAACTGCTGCTGAGAAATAGAGAGGAAACAGCAACAGCAAACACAGATATTATATAGATAAAAAGAACTACATGTAGCATGAGTGAGAGGATTGTTTGAACCAGGCTTTGAAATTCTCTAAAGTGAAATAAATCCTAGCTTAAATGTGAACAAGGTGTACCTTTATCAAACGTTATCCAAGAGAAGCTTTTTTCTGAACCGCAGTTGTGTCTTGTGCTCTGTTCTCCTCCTTGCTACCATAGGGACCTAATCTTAAACCCTCTTTGCTTCTCTTGAAACTAGGAATCCAGCTAAATCCTCACAAACTGTTACTCCTGCCTGAAGGAAGGGCACACAGAGTGGAGCAGTCTCTTCTCAGCTGTCAGCTCATGAGCTGCAGCCTCTGTGCTCACCAGGCACTCAAGACATCCAAATTCATCTCTGTCACTGCAGGCAATAAAACACATTAGAAAAAAGCCAGACTGGATAATGGTGTGGTATTCTTATACAAACAGCTCACAGATTAAGGCAAAGTTTCTTATCTACATCAAAAGTATCATTTTGTCCTCTGCAACACTCTACAGCATCTCTAATGTGGTCAGCCAAGAAGTAACAGCAAGATGTTACATTCTAGGGCTTGAGCAGCAGGTAGGGGAGAAAGGAATTGGTAAATATTTTGGGAGGTGTTTTTAAGAATTGTCATTTAAAAATTGAGCTTGAATACCATATTCCAGCTCTGGCACCTGATGTGGAATCATACAGCCACAGAAACCGTCAAATATTTAGAGCAGAGTACAGAAGAATATACATGAAGTAGCCGCATCTGTAGATTTTTTTAAGGCAGGAAGGGTCTTGGCTTGTGCAATACAAAAATTGGTTTGTATTAACAATTTAAAGCAGGATTTTGATGTTTTTTGTAACATCAACTCAAAGAAAATATTTTTCTCTACATGCAAAATACTGAACTAGCCTGCAAGAGAAGTTGGTATATTCCTTCTCTCACACGTGACAGAGAGTAAGTGATCGAGCAAGAAACCTGTACAAAAAGGTTCTGGAAAGCCTCTGCAAACATCAAACCTGTAATACCTGCCTCTTTCACAGTTCTAGCCAGACCGCTCTATACAAAGAAATTTTCTTTGTTTTACTTAAATATCACTGCATGACAGGTTCATTGTAACATGTTGTAGGGAAAAATAAAATATTTTTGGAGACAATGGATAGAAAAAAGCCATGCATTTGCTATAGATATTTAAAAAATGAAAAAGTTTGTGTAAAACTTCCCACATAAGATTTAACTGCAAGGTCATGGTTAACATCTTGTTGTGCAGTTAGGGCCAGGGAGATAAATACTTTCCACTGAGGAAGGGCAAAAGTGCAATTTTTATTGTAGAGAATCTTCCCATGTCTCTTTAAGCAGGATTCATGGAAAAAAAAAAAAAAAAAAAAAAAACCACACACACACACAAAACCCTGTTGTGGGAGAGAAACAGAGTTGACTTACTGTAAAAAGCTCATTTAATAGCTTTTGTATTATAAAGAAGATGGCAATTCCCAGGGAGAAGGAGCAGCCTTTGGCTTGTCAGCCTTAATGAAATGCATTCAGTACATGGCTTCAATGAAGATAGATATCAATAATAAGCTAGGTAAAACTGATGAGTTTGGGACCTATTTGCATAAACTGGTGCTTATGCTTCTGAAATGCTCACATTACAAGGACTGAAACCGCACAGATTTCTCTCTAACAGATTTACTGAATTAAGGGAGTGCTATTTATCTACATAAATAATTTTTTGTGTGTGTTGGGTACTAAATGGTGCTTCAGGGATTTCCTAGTTTATCAGCTCCCCTGCTTGTAACAACATAAACGGAAACTTTACGGACACAGCAGGATTTATCACTGGCTTGTACATTCATTATTTTTATCTTGCTTGTTCTAGATAGAAAAGAGCTAGAGACACATGACTTTGGATGATAAACCACACTGAAAAAGAAAAAAAAGGAAAGCTAAATTACAGGGGATTTTTTCTTTGTTTGTTTCCTTAACTCTCAAAAGTACAATATTCCTGTTTCTCAGTGCATGGCAAGAGAGCACCAATTTGAATCACAAATTCATCCTTTTTGGGCCATGCATACTCTGCAGGGATTCATCTGCAGCATCCTTTTCGAGCTCTGCCTGGGTGCTTGCAGTGACATCCACTGGTGTAAAGCATTTTTGCTACGGGAATCACAGCAGTATCAGGCATCATGATTGATTTCAGCTTGAAAGATATTTCATTCACTTCTACATTATCTAATGAAGCACAACATTTAATCCTGCTTAACTTTATCACGTAAGTACTCTCATGGGGAAACAACTTTAAGCGATTTGATGATTGATTTCAGGGCATCCTAAATGACTCAAACTTGAGGAACAGATGAAGTTCCCAGTGCGAAGGATTCCAGTCCCATCTGTATGGTTTACACCTCTATCTTTATTTGCCAAGAGGGCACAGTGTAATATTTATTACCATCTGCAATTTCAACACCTGCTCCTCTTTTTTCTTTCTTCTCCTCTCCATCTTCCCCAACAGACCTGCAGTTAACAGAGGTGAGGAAGAAGTCAAGATGCAAGCTGCAATGTGTCATGTTCCAGTCTCATCACTTTCTGCCATGACAAAGCCCAGCAGTCTGAAGGGTAGAAATCGCCCTTACCAGGACTCAGCATGTTGAGGCTTTATGGACTCAAGATGATCCTAAGCTCTTCCAGATTGCCCTTATTGTGGATCCTCCTGGAAAAAGCACAGTTTAACAGCATAAATCAGTGAATCTCAGATGCAGTGGAGTTATTGAATGCATCTGCACAAATTTCCCAAAATCACAGGCAGAAGTATGGGAGCTCTGCATACAATAAATGAATCTCTCTCTCTAGCTTGAGATTATAGCAAAGCACAAAGTTTTCTTGTTTGAGGGAATTAAACTCTAGATGACTGCACTTAGGGGAAACTGACAATCGTATGTTTATATTCTGTCTCTCAGTTGAACATAAAGCATCCAACCCAACTCAACTGGATTTCTTTCTGTGCTCCTGTAAGGTAAGGATCAGATTCTTGACGTATTTGTAGTGGCCTTAACAGCTATGTCCTAAATAACTAAATGCTGTAGTTTTGTTTTCCATTAGTGAGCTCTAAGTAATATTTTTTTGTCCCCAAGCTCCTTACTTAAGGATTAAAATACCATATACAGCAGAATATTCTAAATTATCATATATTCTTAACTAAATACATTTTTAAAAGTGTGACTTCTCTGGAGTACAAAAGGACCATGTTCTTATTTATCTTTCATTTTCTGCAAATTATCAGCATGACAGTAATGTACCTGAATTGTCATCAAACAAGTCCTGAACTCTAGAATCCATTTCAATTTTCCCAGTCCAAATGGTTACAATCATTTTAAACCAGCTTTGAATAATAGGACTAATTTTATTTTACTTTTTTAATGAACCTGTCAAAAATTGCCAAAATACCTGTAGTTGACTGCTCTGCAAAATCAGTATGTTACTGTTACAGAAAGCCTCCTTTTCCTTTATTTCATGTTATGCACCATTAACAAACCTGTCAGCTGAATTCCGATTCTGTAATCTCCAGTTAGGGTGACAGCTTGCAAAGTAAAAAGAGCAGAGCCTTGCTCTTCACACAATAGATTTCATCTTCTTCTTAGTGCTTGCTGTTCAGAAAAAGCCTTTTGGGACTTTTAAAGTGGGCATGTTTGATAAGAAAGAAACAATAAATGGGTATTAAAAATGGATTTTTAACTGCCTGTTGCCTTTAGATTGAACTTTCATGTTCACATACTTCCAATTAAACATACAAATACTGATTTTTGTAATTCCTTCTAACTATAAAAACATCTCAAACAGCCCCAAATATAGATCCTGAGAAATCCCAAACAGTTGCAAATAACCAAGCAATCTTATTGAAATAACAATTATTATGTGTGTAGGGGTTATTTCCTAAAGCAAGGGAAACTCTGTATTAGCTTTCTCTTATGCCATCCCTTTGAGGACAAGACTTCTGCTGATTATTTAGTTGAATATTACAGTGATGTTCATTCCAACTCATGGTTTTTCTTTCCATTTAAAATAAAAATGAATGGTCATACAATGTAAAATATTTACAATTAACTGACGTTCTACTGGACATGTTAGTTTTGCTCTTTGAATGTTTGTGTTATGTCTTTTACAGCAACGCAAAGTATGGCAGAAAACAGCATTTTAATGCATGAAAGGCCCAGTTCCCTGGTGCAGTTCTGTGCCTGCTCCAAAATTGTGCAGCTGTAGTTCCCCAAATGTTGCACAAAAGCAGCTACTCTTCTATTAGATTTCCAACACTACAAGCCATAGTGCACGTAAGTCTCTTGCCCCATTTTCCCCTGAAGCCCACAAGGAAAATACAAGAAGTAGTGAAGCTAGGGCAAAGCTAAAGAACCAGAAAAGGCCCCACACGGAAAATAGGAACGAGAAATATTTTTTCCCTCTTCTTTCGTACTATTCAGCAGATTTACCCATTCAGCAGTTATTAATTTAGTCTGCATCCTAGCATTTTAAAAACCTGGTAATAGAGAAGACCTTGCCAAAAACTGAAACAAATCTCTGTATCTGTTCACCTCCTTCCCTCTCTCAGATATGATTTTATTTCTTCTCATGTCAGCCTTTTTTTCAAGTACTGACTTTACTGTAATAGTCTCACAGTAATTATATTATAGATAGGTATTTATAATTTCACATAAAATAGAATTATGTAGTAATTCTTCTGTTCTGATTAAAATTCATATGTAATGCTGCATCCTAGAGAGAGTTCTTTTGTTCAATTTTTACGCAATATTTTCCCATTGAATTAGAGGTGCACACACATATGAAAAAAGAAAAAGATATTCTAAAGAACTTAATAACTTTTGGTTTAGTTTTCCTGCATTTAATATCTCTACAAATTGAATAATGTTTTAAAAAGCTTCTTGGAAAACCAGCAATTTTTACGTTGGATTTTGTTAATTCCACAAGTCTGTAACTTATTGCCATCTACTGACAGAAGGGATAAAACATCAATTTTTCTGAGCTGAACATTAAAGAAATCCCTCTCCTTCAGGCATTTATACATAACACATTTTATGCATATAAAGTGATGCTGTGTAATGTAATGCAGTTATATATTGTCTGTGCAAGACCCAAGTCATAAGCAATGAGATTCCAATTCTCCAGTTCCTTGTAACTGTGAAAGGTAACATTCAATATAACACATAGGAGAAGGTTTGACCTTAAAACAAATGCTTCCTGTGTTGAAATAACAGGTATATATGTTATTCATGCCCTGTATCCTTGTCTATTGAGTGCTGAAAAAGTATGCTGCAAATGAAACATTCCTGTGCCACAGATCTAAATCATTAAGCAATAACTTCTAACTCATAGTCAAAACCCTTTAACATATGACCTCTGCTGCCCCATTGAATGGTCTCTGCTCTATCAAACTTCTTGTTAAAATCTTCTCTAGCTCATACTTTCGCCTTCCTCCTCATGGAGGCAAAAGCGATCAAAAGCCACTTTGCCAGTGGACAGCCACCCAGTGAAAGCCCAGAGGGAAACACACTAACAGCAGGAGGGCTCTCCACACCAGTGAACTGCAACATTGCCTGGCTCCTTTGTCAGGATAGAAATACATTAAGGATAAAGCTTCTGCTACGTAGCTAAATATGCAGATAACTTGTAGCAGGCTTTTATGGGAATGGCTATGTTCTTAAGTACAATAAAAAAAATTGAAGCCAAAAGAATTCTATACCTTGAGTTATTTTGGAGACAAAGTTGATTACTTCCACAGGGACAAAAGTTTATCTGTTGTATTTCTGTCAGTTTCCCCCTTGAAGCTTAATTGACTTACACAGCTGGTAATTTCAAGAGGTCTGTTGTGATTTAACTGCATGGACTGTAAAATGTCACACAAACTAATAATATACTGAAATATTAACTGAATCTTACAAAAATCAATGATAAGAGAAAGGTAAAGGAACATAAGGAGCAAATGAAGATGAAACAACAGATGTACCATGTGGATCAGGAGGATGATGGACGGGCTAAAGGCTAAGATTAAAAAATGAAAATTTTAAAACATATTGAAAATGAAAGCAAAAGAACTACTAGACAATTAGTCAATCCAAACCTACAATGACACACACAGGGAAACAAATTACATTGCTTAATACTCAGTTCACAGAGCCTTTCCTTTCCTTGGGACAAGCCAGTTTCTGATCTGACCCACAGCCTGAGAGGGGGATGTCAGAAGGTCTGAGACATTTCTCACTCCCACTTTGTTGCCTGCCAATGCTACAGAGAAGACAGAAGGGGAGGCACATTTCCTTTCCCTGTGTGGAAGCGAGGGAGCAGATAAGGTCACAGCCTGACTTTCTTCTAATATCAGCAGAAAGCTGTGTCAGGGATGTACATCAGGCTTTCTGAGCGATACTTCATCTTCCGATGAGCAGTTTCTGATGCAGATAGACTGTAATGTACCCCAGCTGCTTTCCCAGCACCTCCTGTGCTTCAGGAAAAGCCGCATTTCCAAAGGCATATTTCTGTTGCTTGTAATTCAGGAAAATAAGCAGTTTCTGACAGGCAATTTTGGGTATAAAAAGTCTAACATTAAAACCCAATCCCCACCACAGATTAGTTAGATAATTTTTTTTAATATATAATGCCAATACAACTGTGTCCCCACCCCAGGATGATCAGCCCTGGGAAGAATGCAGTGGGACAGGAAATAATTGTTCCTGCTCTGGAGAATTTGCTGAGGTCACGAAAACATCCTCTGCTTGGGGATGGAGCAAACCCAAGACTTCTGACTTCTTTTAAGGAGATAAAGAGATGCAAGTATTTCTGAAACTCATCTGGGATGTATTAACATTTTCTGAATTAGAGCACAGAACCAACAAACAAAATCTTTCCACCTCCCCAGTCTGCAATCTGCCCAAAACTACACCTCCCTGTCTCACTCTTAGGAAAAGTCTCCCAATGAAAGTTTTACTGCAACTAATACAGTCCCACAGGAAGCTTTATTCCATAAAAAAGCATTCATTGCTGTCAGCTGGGAATAAAGTAATAGGCTGTGAGGCTAAAGATAGTGTTGTGTTTTTAGTTCTGTTCCCCTGCTCAGACTGCGCAACCTCCTGTGAAGTCATTTAAAGGAGATATCTCAAAAACCACATGAATAATTTAGGAGGCTATTCCTCTTCAAGCTTTCCTTCAATCAAGTACATATAAAATCATGTTTCCTTTCTTACATTACCTCTCTGTTTTCCCTTCTACCCAGGAGAGAATCTTTGCATGCACTCTGAAGAGAGTTATGAGCATGACAAATAATGTTCAAGATCTATTACAAAAAGCTGGTCACCTCCCCACACTCCTTCAGCCTTCTGCCAGAGTTTGACAAAAATTACTCTTAATATATGCACACTCTGAGTGCATCAAGGAGGAAGTGCATAACTCAAACCTTTTCTTCTTGAGGGCAACAGCTCCCCCTAATCCATCACTACAGCCCAAGGAGGCTAATGCAGTATTCTGCTACTAACCATTATGAACATACCTCTCATTTTTATAATGCTTTGCAGCCAAGAGAGAGGGACCACAAGGTGCTTTAGAGATTGCGTTGCATGGTGCGATAATAACAGTATATGGATCACTGCACTCATGTTGAAATATAGGCCCCTCTGCGTTGGAAATCAGCACATATCTACAACTGCAAGGAACACTGCACAATATATTAAGATAGAAACAAAGGCTATTTCTTCTCCTTGTGAGCACAGGTGACTCCAGGTAGGCCAGACCATATTTTCTTCTGCTAGAAAACTAGAACTAACGGTGTTAAAAACACGACCTGAATTGCAATCACTTCCAAGAGCATGTATTTCCTTATACCAGCACTAAATCCAAAGCCAGCTCTGCAGTAAAACTGACTCCGGCAGAGATCAAGGCAACGTGGGCCTCCTCCACATCCTGCTGGGTCAGCCTCCTGGAAGCATCAGCATGTTCCTGCCCTGACCATGGCAGGAGCTGCTGGAGGGCACAGCATCACAATGCAGCAGCCTGCTCCTCTCTCTGATGAGATGGAGGCAATTTCCTGTCCTCTTGAAGTGCTGGAGACCAATGTGGTCCCATTATCTCACGTGCTTTCTGGCACTCTGTATTGCTAGCCTATTATTTTACATTTAGGATGTATAAACTTTGGGCAGGTATCATCTTTATGTAAGCAGTGTACAATGGCAGTTGTGTTATTGACTCCAACTGAACTGCAAAGACTGGAGTTTCTACCTCCTATGCAGTATCTAAAGTATATAAATCAAAACCAGGGAAAAAAATGAGGAAAAATATCCAATATATGTATTTTCTTAACTTTTCATTTTATTGACCTGCTAAAATAAGCACTGCCAGGTTTTGCAGAGTTATCATACCACTATCTCATGACCCTTTATTTAATGCTGGATGTAAATTTCTACTCTGTTATCAAATTTAGCATTAATTTGTAAGTAAAGGGAATGCTGTTGCTGAGCAAAGGTGTGAGCTCAGCCATCAGCTTGGTAAACATGCATGTTCAAAATGCCCTTCTGCTGCTTCCTGAAGAGCTCATCTTTGCTTCATCAGACATGCAGAATACTCAGACAAGACTCCTCTCACTGTATTTCTGCTCCAGCTGAGAAACTGCAACTTTTATATACATTGCATGTACAGAGAAACCTCTGCTTCTATTTAACCCAGAAACTAATCTTTGTCTAACACTGGCTAGTACCAGGCTTTCTTAAGGATCAGGAAAAGACTCTGCAGCAGGCAGCAAGAGGCTAATTCTGGTCTGTGACTTTTGAAAGGAAAAGCTTCATAGATGTTGCTATAAAATTGTTCTGACTTGTAGAATTTTAACGTGTACAAGAGTTTTTGTCACTACCCAGGACTGATGGAGTTAGTGGCCGCAGTGCAGATACCCTAGGAATATCTTAAATCAGAATAAGTTCATTTCAGAATACAAAGGATTGAATCTCATCTTGCTCTTTATCTTCTTCACATTGAATATATCAATGCATTGTCCAGAAGTATATAACAAAAATGATAATGGCTTGAGAGTTGTCCTGAGGAGAAGGACTTGGGGGTGTCTGTTGATGAGAAACTCAACATGATCCAGCAGTGTGTGCTTGCAGCCCAGAAGGCCAACCGCATCCTGGGCTGCATCAAGAGAAGTGTGGCCAGCAGGTCGAGAGAGGTGATTCTGCCCCTCTACTCTGCTCTCGTGAGACCTCGCCTGGAGTGTCGTGTCCAGTTCTGGGGCTTCCAGCACAACAAGGATGTGGAACTGTTGGAGCGGGTCCAGAGGAGGGCCACGAGGATGATCAGAGGGCTGGAGCACCTCCCCGACGAGGACAGGCTGAGAGAGTTAGGACTCTTCAGCCTGGAGAAGAGAAGGCTGCGGGGGGACCTGATAGCAGCCTTCCAGTACCTGAAGGGGGCCTACAGGAAAGCTGGGGAAGGACTTTTTACAAGGACAGGTAATGACAGAACAAGGGGTAATGGTTATAAACTGGAAGAGAGTAGATTTAGACTAGATATAAGGAGGAAATTCTTCACTGTGAGGGTGGTGAGACACTGGAACAAGTTGCCCAGAGAAGTAGTGGATGCCCCCTCCCTGGAAGTATTCAAGGCCAGGCTGGATGGGGCTTTGGGCAACCTGGTCTAGTGGGAGGTGTCCTTGCCCGTGGCAGGGGGGTTGGAACAGGATGATCTCTAAGGTCCCTTCCAACCTGAACCATTCTATGATTCTATAAGTTTACAAAGTTGAACATTGTAGATATATATATGTTTAACATCAACAGTTCTCTTAATTATTTTCTAGTATATTGTAGCAACCCAATTAAGATTTGGAATGAGAAACGTTGATACTCAGAGCACAGAATGAATTTTTTAGCATCTAGTTACAAAATCTGTAAGAAAAGTATTCACCACAAATTAACTCAGCTGTATAATTTGTATAAATTACAGCTGCTTCATCACAAAAGGAAATAGGACAAGTCAAGCAAGGACATCAAAAAAACAAAAAAAATGTCTCCAAGACATGAAACACTGACAAGTGGCTGATGATGAGCAGTTCACAGCACTCTGGAGCCTGCTGCTGCCAGGAATCTGTTTAAAGACCTTCCAGAGAGAACAATGCAAATAAATGTGAATCTATTAGTTTGATAAGGCAATAAATTATAAACTGAAGGATAAAGCTTGGGCCTTTCAGGCTGTACTACCTTGAACTAACAGATTCTTCTGATTACTATTATTACAGGCTGTGCTCTTGCAAGGGAGCACTTATTATTACTCCTGTTGAGGTATAAGTGCCACAAATTATTCTGTCCTGGCAGAAGCAAGCAAGTACAGCATGTGCTCTTAAAAGCCTTTTGGGCCTCCACCTTGCAAACACCTGCATTTTTGTTTGAGTTTATCACCCCAGTAATTCTGGTGAGCTCAGTGACTGAACAAATGAGGATGCCAGACAGCTGGAGGCTACTGCAGAGCTCTCCAGAGGCAGCATCACCTCCACACTCCTTCCCCTTTGCAGGGAAGTGAGACATCGTCCTCACCCGAGGAGCTTTTAATCAGAGCTGCCATAATGAGAAAGGAGCCCTGTGCTGGGGAATTGAAGCAGGCAGGGAGGAAAGGAAGCAAAGAATGAAACACATTTAGAAAAATTCCTTCTAGGGGAACACTGAAGAATTCGTGCACTTTAATTTGCAATTCCTCCTCTTGTTTTCTCTAATTTATTGTAAAGATGATAAAATTCAGCTTGCACTGTGGGGGCTCATATACCTGTAGTGATGAGGACAGTGCAATAAACACGTTTACAATGTGATACCTGAAAGAAATCTTGGATTTTTTATTTTCATTATATTCCCTTTGATATCCATTCTCATTCTCAAGTACCTCAGTTCTTAGATAATAGGACAGTACTGTAAAAACTATGACACAATAAAGAAAATATTTCCAAAGTCTGGAACTATGTTTTCTTACTGACTTGTGAATTACAACAACAAACAAAATTAACTGCTAATAGTAAACTTTGTCCAAACATATCATAGCTAGAAAATCTTCTCCAAATAGGCATCAGCACCTGTACCAGTCTGTAGCAGGAGCAACAGGGGCATCACACAAAGAATTTCCACTACTGCTTTTTGTGCCCAAGGGATGAAAGGGGCACTGCCTCTGCCAAACTTAGATGTACACAGGAGACTGCTCCTGGAGGGACCAGCACCTTGTTCCTACACAGAGGTATCTGTAATACCCTAGCTCCAAGCAACAACCAGGCAACACTGCTTTGCAGAGAGCTGGGGACAATCAGCAGCAACTCCCTTCTCTGAAAGGTGGCAACAAAGCAGTGTCTTCCAGAGAAGCCGCTCTTAAAATTCTGTGTAGGCTGAATTGTGCCACGCAGACAAAAAAAACACCAACCACCACAACCAGCAATATTGGTCTGTGGCTCTTCAGATACTGGTGAGTGTCAACGGTATAAACGGAACAAGAATGACACAGAAGAAGTTGTCGAGCCTTTTCTCAGAAAATACATACTGGGAACAGAGGGGGTGGAAAGGAAGCGGGAAGCAAGTTATTTTAGCCATCTCTGGTTCACTAAACCTTGGGACCTGAATAACAAACAACAAATATCTTTCTTCAGCATGGGACACATTCAACTTTGGAACCATTTAATTTATCTATCCTATACTGAGATGAATCATTCTCAGGAAGTGCCTCTGAGGGTAATGCAGTCCAGCTAGCCCCAGTTAGGTAACTGAGTTATAGGTGCCTATGCTGAGATAGAAGACTGTCCTACCCTTCCTCTCTGTCGTCTCCTATAAATTAGTTTAAATGAAGCATCATATCCTTGTGGCTGATAAAAATTCCTGCATTAACATGGCATTCACCCTGGCAGCCATAGTGTTATACGAAAGACGTAGGAGACAGAAAGATCTCAAATACATCAGTGAACTCACTGCTCAGATAAAGCATTTGCTTATTTGTGGTGAAAGAATACTTCCTTCCTTGGTGGATATCTTCCACCCTTTTTTGATATCTCTACATTTAGAGATCTACACATGACAGACATACACACATATAGCAACTCAGGACAGCTAGCAAAAAATAAAGACCTTTGTGGTGTGCTGTATTATACCTCTGAAATGCCAGCCTCTCACAGAATCCTAGCATCTATTGAGAACAGCTGACAAAAGAATTAGGCAGAGCCTGAGGGTACAGAGTAGGAAGGTGGAGGAGAGGCGTCCCCCAAGGCAAAACATCCGAAACTATGGTGTCTCTTACACTTATAGCTCTGTTCAGAAGTTAACCTAAAACTTGGTAGTGAACCACTCACGCACAAGTACATTCACAGCTAAACACTGTGCTGCTGCTTGGTTGGTTGAACTAGTAATTAAAAACTATATCTAGTGGGAAAATACTTACTGAATAGATTCATAAATAAAATATGGGTTAATAATTGATTTAAAAAAAAACATCTTTCAAAAGAATCCAAGTAAAAGTGGATGGCATAATACTTACAATTATTATCAGTTCTGCAGCTTTTGGGAAGGGTCAAATACAGCCACATACACAAGTGAACTGACTGGAGGCCCAGCTTCCTCCCCACTTATATATTTCTTTATAACATACAAGAATTCTTTCCAATGTGTACATCTAGTCCCTTTGGTGAACTCTATAGGAACAAAGGGTCATGCAGCACAAGTCTTAGAGGCAACTGGAAATGATCCATGTCAGTGGGACATGCATACAAACCCTTTCTAGCCTCAGAATGGCAACCTCAGTCCTAGCCCAGATCAGCAAAACCTGGAGATTAGTCACGCTGCCTTAATGCAAATAATTGCAGCCCTTGCTTACATTTTCCATGGCAGTGTTCATCTTTTGTGAGATAATGCCTTTAAACACCACCCAGCACAAGCTTCCCTGAGCCTTAGCTGACTCCCTCAATCCCAGCAGTGTTAATCCATGATTAACTCCTAGATCTGTTCGCAGGTCTGTTCTTTAAACGTCAGCAAACATAATTCATCTTGACTGTTCCTTAATAACATGTTCTCCTGCTTCCCTTTCTTCACAGCCTTAGGCATTTGTCTTCTTTCCTGGCTGGCCAAAGGATACACCAATAAATAAGTACTCAAGGTGGAAGGAGGAGCATTCTGACTGTACTGCTAAAAGCCAGAAAGTGGCCCAGTCTTTTCTAGAGACCCAGTTTATAATCCACTAAGGATATGAGAGGGGTTTGGATAATGCTGTATTGGTGTAACAGACATTGCAAGGATTTAGAACATAACTCTGTAGTTTTGATCAAGTATCAGATCAAAGACTGATCTTATGGTGAGTTTTCACTTTCAAAATAAGAAAATACCTTATGAAAAAAACAAAGTTTTAAATGGACTTTCCTAAATGTGAAATATCCTAGGATAGCAAATAAATTTTGGGAAAAAAA
>WBMW01003903.1:61521-97543 GCA_013396635.1 Penelope pileata
AAAGGAAGAAAATCTACACTTAACAATGCCATATTGGATAGGAAAAAAAAAGAACTGGACACACTTCACCAATTTTCACATGAAAGAGTCACATAGGAACTGAATAGTTTTGCACTGTTAGAGACAGGCTGGGGAAAGACAGATATACTTCAATTTTTGTTCTATAATTCTCTGATACAGCATAAGAAATTGAAACATTCATTGGCTTCCTCTTCATACATAAATGTGAACTACTTTTACCCAAATGTAAAAATATTTATGCATGAAGAAAACATTTGAATAGAAAAGAGCTCTTTTCACAGACAGAAAAAAAAAAAAGAGAGAGAATGCCTCTGTTCTTATCATAGTGAGCAGCTGGGAAAAATAGAGCAGTACAGAAAATAGAGAGACATAAAGATCAAGGAAACAATAGAAACAGAGAGTGCAGTAGGGGGAAAGAGAACAAATAAGTCCCAAGAGGAAGAGAGTTCACAAAAATCAATATGGACCCAGGTCTCATTACACAGGATGGTTGACTGAGGAATTGAATTAAGGTTTGCTAAGATGAGTAGGGATATAAAAAAAGAATTGCTCTGTGGTGTCAGGAGCCTTTGCTTGCACAATTTCTGATGAACACCATCTTCAACAATCTTAGATTTTGCTGTACTAAATTGTGTGTGCCAGGAATAAAGCAACTGAGAGTAACAAAAAAAATTCAGGTGTAGTTTCCATTTCAACTGTTGCTATCTTGTTGAAATAAAATGCAAAGAGAGAGGAATACTAAATTACACTTCCTTCTGCCAAAATATTTCTTCTTCATAGTATGGTATCTATAATCTACCTTTATAAAATACAGTAAAGCTGAGTCCAGTTTAACAAGGAGCAAGAAAGAATAGAAGAATGTATTAAAAAAGCATGTTGCACAATTGGAAAGAGGGTTAAAAATCATATGATGAAAGTAAGGGACATGTTTAAAATTGGAGAAAATCAAAACCACATGCAAGTTCAATGACAAAAGTTATCAAAAGATAAATGAGATCGTATGTCAAATAAGGCCACAAAACAATCCCATTTGTCTTAAAAATAGATCTCTACTTCCATTACTTGTTAGTTTTGGCATAACTACAGAATTATGTTCCCATTGCATATTTAGACCTGACAACATGGACATAATTTTTTCTTCCTGGAAAATTCAAGCTAATTATTGATGTAATGACCCTCTTTCATAGAATCATAGAATCACAGAAACACTAGGTTGGAAACTCTTTACCTTATTACGGATTTTTCTGGGAATCAAGAATTGGTAGAAGAGTTTAGGTATCGTTCCAACCACCTCTGCCATTTCTTTTCCAGCCCAGAAAATGATCAAATGTCAAAAGTGACAATGATGTGTGGATAAATGTCAAGTCTTTGGAAAAATGATCACAATGAAGCCTAAATTCCATGACTCAATGGCAGCTTAACCAAAAAATACTGCAGATGTTACAGCGTTATAGATACTTCTAGATGTTTGCCTTATTAGGTCCCTTAGGTCTGAACTTGCTTGTTAATTGGAAATAAATAATTTGCTTATTTGTTTTGTGGTGGAGCTGTCTGGATGGATGAATTCATTCCCTGTAAATCTAAAACACGTCAGTGTGACTAGAAATAGTAACTGCATGATAATTGTAACAAAATAAAATGATATTTAATATATATAATAAATATTATTGCTGATTATCTACTTATGAGCTGATTCACATACTTATAAATGATAATCTTAATCTTAAATGTTTTTTCATGTTTATCTAATTGTTCCCACTGAAGTCAGTGATAAAGCTATTGAACTCAATGTGAAAGGTGTTTGGACAATGCTTAGTACAAGAGAAATATTCTCTGCTTTTAATGGAAAAAGAGACCACATCTATATTTAATATCTCTTAAAACCTGCTGCAGCAAGGAGTAGACACAAAAAGATGTTTGCAAGATGAAATTGAAGTGCATACTACTGCAGTAAACATTTACTGTATATTCAAGTCCAAGACACTGCGATAGCAGAAATAATGTACACAAACAGACATCATAGAGTCACAAATCTTGTTTTGTCAAATGTCTTGCAATAATACCACTGTTTACACACACACACACACACACACACACACACAAAGGAAAACAAGAGAGGATTTAAGATGTTAGAGGCTTATTTTTTCTCCTCTGCTTTGCAGGAGTTGGACAATCATGATCATCCCCAGAGCACAGGAATACAAACTGGGAGTCCCCTCTTCTTGGAAAGATTTATGTTTACATGGGAATTAATGTTAGAAGATAAAATTTATTGTGATATTTTGGAAACAAATACATCACACCACCACAAAGGTCAGAGCTATGATTGTAAAAATAGTCTTCATTATGTTAAACCATGATTTTTGAGCCAGTGATGTAGGCTCAGAATATTTATTACCAACTACTAGAAGAAATGGAATATATCTGAATTTTATCAAGTAGAGGCAGTTTTCACATTAACTTTTATTATCTAAAGACTTCCTTAGATCTCCATAGGATACTCATCTTACCTACAGCTCATCTTTCAAAAATGCTCTTAGTTAAGTAATATTCTCTGACATCCTTTCTTATATCTTCTCTCCTTTCTAACAGATTAATTTCCAAATGATACACTTGAGTTCATTTCAATATATTTTAACCTTTATACTAAGTTATAGCAAAGTAGATCTCTTTTTATGCTCCTTGATACTCTTCTGCCATGGACATTTTTTCAGAACTTCTTATTTATTGTACTTAGAGCACTACCTTAAATGTCTTTGTATGGGTAAGTATCTCAGGAAGGTTAAAGAAGGAAAATAAATTGTAAAGTCAAGTAAAAAGATTATATTAAAGAAGATCAGTAACAAAGATATTCATGGCCAAAACATGTGCCCCATGTGGAGAGAAAAGAGACAGAGAGGCAAGTAACCCACAGAAGAGAGCAAGCTCAGTGCCACAGAAGATACATTTGAAAGCAAGACGATTCTGTCTACAGTCATATCATTGTTAGTGTCTTCATTATTTAGAACAGTAATAAAGACTATTCACAAACCTGGAAAAGTGTTGGGACTTGGGTTCTTGTTTTTACTATTGTTTTGCTTTTTACTTCTTCTTGTGTTCCCCCTCCCCATTTTTTTTATTTGTGGTTGGTTTTTTTGTTTGTTTTTGGTTTTTTGTGTGCATGCACACGCAGATCCATGACTTTCTATCTTTCCAGGACTCACCCCAAACTTCACTGACATTGCGTCAAGTCTTTTCTTGTCACAAAATGAAATGGAGTTCCACCAGTCTTGTAACAATAATAATGTCTGCCAATAATGTGTGGTACAGCAACTTTTGTTGGCCGCTATTGTGAAGGGAGAGTAAAAATGTTGCTTTTAACTTCCTTGCACCTCTTAAAAGTCCCAGGCAATGTCTCCTTAATTGGCCCTGGTAGATACATCTCACAAAACGATACCACAGCCTGAAAGTTATCAATAAATGACAGAAGAATTTTTCTTGGAACAAGTCAGAGATACATGTGTATAAGTTTGCCATTTGCATTGCACATTTACTCATTTATCTGCAGACATTTCCAAGCATTCAACTTCTGTGGCAGTCACTGTCTTATTAATGCAGTAAGGACTAAGAAGCTGCATACAGCCTATAGAATATTTCCAAAAGGCAGTCCTACCCCCTTTCCAGTAAGGTTCAGTCCAAGGAGCACCTGAAGAACAAATCCAGTACCACCCTACAAAAGAAGCAATTTATTCTTTCTGCCCCTACCTTCAAAAAAAGTGTTTTTTGCATCTTGTTTATTTAATTTATCTCATGTCTTAATTTTGTCTCATGAAGCCAGATAGCAGCAGATTTTGTACCACAGCCTGCAAAGCAGTGATCAAACATCAGCCAAAGAATTTGCTGAGAGCAAGTGGACTGGACTGCTGGAAATGGAAGTTTTTGCCTTCCACCTTGCTGTTTTCGTCTGTCACTGGCCTCAGCCAGCAGTTAAGCACAGTCATTGCTAAACCCCACAAGGGACACTGCAGCAACCCTCCTTGACCTGCAAAGACTATTTGATTTACAGAGTTTCAGTTGTCTCTGGTTCCCTTTAGCACTTTCCTTTCTTGCCAAACTACCATGGTTTCTGATTTCCATTGGAGAAAGAGGCATACTACAGCAAAGTGACCTAGAGATTTATCCTGATTAAAATCTTCGCTATCACAGCAGCTCCACTAGACCTAACGACTCGTCGCGAAGAAAAGCAGCACGACGCAAGCGCCAACGTGAAGCCCTCATTGAACGCGGGGCGACGCGCCCGTTTGCCAACTCTACCACGCGGTGGCAGTACAACACCGCTGTCGGAGCCGCGGAGCAGCGCGGACGCAGCCCCTGCCAGCAGTTCCGCAGCCGGTAGGAGAAGTAGGAGCCCAAGCTGGTAAGCATCTACCTGTTCTGCAGCTTAGAAGGGGGAGACTCTGCATACCTCTTTCACCATTAGGAAAGTTGATATTCATATCTTCTTGATTTATAAAGAAATTTCAGACAAGATTCTCATTGGAGGCTGGAGAACTACAGGCCTAGTAGAACAATGCCTATTTTTAACAATATTTCCTTCATTTGAACATACATTACAATGCCAAGATGATCAGTCTGTAAATTAGAAGGTAGTAGTCTTCAGGAAAACACCCCTACATGCTGTACTTCAGTTTCTTCCAGTAGATTTTATGTCTATTTTTAGAGCTGAATCTATTTAAAATATCATCTAATACTCTATACCTGTATGATTCCCTCCAGCAGAGCTGACACAGCTGTATTCTCAGAGTCTTAAAGAGCCTGTATGCTTTGTTGCAACATGATAACCTTGTTGGTAACTATTCTTCAGTCACACTCACAACATAGCTGCGATGTAAGATTGCAATGTTGAAATGGCCCTATGATGGGGAACAGATGGATTGTCCAAAGCTGTCTGTGGGCATCTCCCAGCTTTCCCCATACTTCTCCCTTCATGTGACAGAAAGGTTCTTGTTGCAGGAGATTATCATTCTAAGACTGTTCTTTTCTTTTATCTGACTTTTTTGTTGTTGTTGTCTATTGTCAGACTCACACCCAATAACCTGCTGTTAGTGCAAAACTCATCCATTCTTCTTTTTATGTGTAGAAGACCACATATGGAATTTAATTTTTGCTAAGTTTTGTATAAACAAAGGAAAAACACAGCTTTGGAAGCAGAGTAGTTCATTATTTGAAATTCCACCATTATTCTTTAATGAAGTATTTTCACTTAATGTAATAAACCCTTTTCTTATGAGATTAATTACCCAGGAATTGACTTAGCTACATTTCAATGGAAGAGAAGCCCAGTACAAGTGCAGTAGGGGACCACAACAAAGTCAGCTAGGTCATGTAACTTTCCAGTAACAGAGGGAATGATTAGAGTTCAGAAGAAATCACTTAGTGCAGAAGGCCATGCACATCAAGCTTAACTGTCTAGCTGCTTCATTCAGACAGAGTAGCAATGGCATGAAGGACCCAGGTGCAGATTGATTAAGCAATCAGTTGTAAATCTGACTCATGTGCAGTCAATAGTAGCAGAAGGGTTTTCAAGCGTTCTACAGATGGTTTAGCTGGACAGTCATTTTACCATTATGGATCAGAAATGACACGTTGCAAGTGACTAATTCATAGGGTGGCAATCCTTCCTGGAGTAGAAGGAAGCTGTTCATAAAGGGGAAATACATGACTAATTATTTCCCACAAATGCATTTTGCTGAATCTAAAGGATAATTTGCCTGGCCTCATTTTGTTAGGGGCTAATTGCAACCTGAATGATGTCATCTGAATAAGCAAATAGGCCATCAGCTGTACAGGACTTGTGGGAAGCTGTACATTTTCTATATGTGACTCATGGGGCCTTTGTAAAGTGAGCCTATGAAAACTGGGGAGTTACTAAGTAACTATGCAGGTAGTAAATGTGTTAGCACTTCTTACTTTAAATTTCAGTTTTCAGTTGTTTTTTAGTTTCTGTCCTTGTATTCAGACCTGTTCAAAATGAGTATTTGCTCCATAATGGGACCTTTTTCCTTCCTTAAGAAGTAGCATAGGAAAAATGAAGTTTCTTTGTTCTGCTTATAAAGAAAAGAGGTAAGTTCCACTTTATTAACGTGCTCCAACACCTCAAGCTTTTCAGCTGACAGAAATGCAGGCAACCACATGCAGGCAATCCTTTGGTAAAAGCAGTCAAAATACAATGTGATCATGATTCCTTGAAATTAGCAGTTTGCAGAGGCTGAAAGAAATCTAGTTACATTTGTTTAGCAACAAGCTGCCCTGTGCAAAGGACACATTCTACTTTGGGAGTCAAATGGGCAGCTTGCTCTTTTTCCTTCTGTGCCACCGGGCAAGGGAGCTGAGACTATGCATATCACAGACTGCCAGAAATCATTGCTTAGTTAGAAATACAGAGCTGAATGAGTGAGTATAGGTGATATTGTGTCTGAGAAGAAAGGCTGAGAGATAGAATAAGGATGGGTAGGCACAAACAGTGTGAGTGGGCTGGAGTAGGGCAGAAGAGTGGGACACCAGATGAAGAGTCAACCTGTCATCACTACAAGGCATGTTTCTAGATTTTGGTCCTCTGCACCTTCTGTTCTCATGGGATAGCTGGAACACTGAAAGCAAAGAGAGATTTTTCTCTTCTAAAGGGAAGAACAACCTACTAATGCCAGCAGTTAGTCTGTTTACTCAAGTGAGTAATTTATTTACTCAAATCTATTTACACATGTGACACAATTCCAGGCTGTCATACTGACTTCAGGTAAACAATTTTCTGACAGAAAATATCATTCTGTCAGAAGTACTTCAGAATTCAATCACTTAGTCTACACTGCATTCCAGAGGAAAAAGAGCTCAACAATGTCAAAGCATCTGATTTTTCCATTTAAAACCAAATTCTAACTCCAATACATGAATTTTTTTTGAATAAAAACAGAGATGGAAATGAAATATTTCAGTTTTGCAGAATATAAGTGCCTCCTACATCTGCAAAAGAAATTATTAGACATCTATTTCAAGAATAATATTTTGGAGTTTCTAAAATGAAAATAATTTTCAACACTGTGGTGAAAAACTTTTTCCTAGCTCTGTGATATATATTATTTGGCTTCTGTTTTTTGTTGTAGTGTTGTTTTTTATTTTCCAGAGGACCATTGATTAATTCAATATACAGAGCATGATAGGAAATAAGTTATGATATTTTCTCTTTGTTTTATATTTGTGCCATTTTCAGCACACTTATACAGAAGCAGTGATAAAAGTGGAAAATTATTTCTCTTTCTTTCAGTGGAGATACAGAGGAATGAGGATAAAAATAAAGCTCTGAATTTATTCAGAGAGGGAGGCAGTCTCTATTCAGCTTTCCCCACCCTCTGTTTCCACACAAGCAACTGGACTACACACTTCAAACCCTTCTACTAGCTACTACCCAGCTACTGCATTCCTAGCAGCTCACAGGAAAAAAAGAGTGCTCCTCCTCCAGATATGCACCTGTCCACAGCCATGCTGCAGGCTATGCCAAAATAGCCCTGTCACCCTTTTCTGATATTCACACCCCAGTGAGAAACCTTTAGGTAAAAGGTTCACACTCTATAATACAAAGACTGTCCTTGGCCTGTGCAGCATGTGTTGGTTTGCATGGTGATGACTTTGCTGGTTCCACCTGCCACGTCATATTAAAAAGCACCTAAAAACACAAGATTCTGGATATTACTTTTTCCATCCAAACAATGCTGGCAGCTGCCACAGAAAGCTTTCTCAGTCTCAGGATGGACGGATAATGAGAAAAGCAATGATTCAAGAATCTGCTGGTAGGTAGAATATGGGCAAACTTCTTTATCTAGATGTAGAAAAAACTCAATAGCTCTAATGTGAGAAATATCTGTTTTTCCTTAGCAAGAAGAGCTAACAAGGCAGTTAATTCCCTTCATTTTGGTGTGTTCATCTGTTGCTGAACTCTCCTCTCCAGCAGTGACTCCCCCCCCACCCCAGGAACACAATGTCTAAACAACACTCTTCTGTGAAAGGCAGCTAACGGCAAGAGTTTCCAATGGATTTCCCTTTCACAGCCTATGCTCTTATGTGTTCTTTCTTTTTAGCAAATTGAAACTTGTATTGCTCTGGTCTGTGCTATGAAAGCTTACAAAACAGGTTGATAAGGTGAAAAGCATAAAGTTTTCCAGACACTTGAACTTGATAGAATTTTCCTTGCCAAGAGCAATGCCTTCCTTCTCAATTATATTTATGAAAGCATTTGTGCGAAGACAACAAAATAAACACATTATTCCTCCTGTTTCTCCATGTATTTTCTCTGCAAATACACTTTACCTTCCCCAAGGATTCCAAAAGAGGCCTTCCTTTTCCTTCTTTGTGGTGTAAACTGAAACTCATTTCACTGAAGAAGGATGAAGCGGTGCCAAAATAAAGGAAGAGCAATAACAGGCAACTGTGTGCTGTGATGGAGGAACCTGTAGAAGGTTCATATGCAGCAGGAAAAATGACAGTTAGTACTTGCATGAGCTAAGTAGATTACCAAATGTTCTGAATTTATAATTTAAGTGAATCAATCATTTTGCCTATTACTCTAGATTTAGACTATTAGCACTGAGAACAAAATCAGTCCTTTGTTTTTAAGGCAGCTGTTAACTATATGATGCATATAGCAGGCTTCCTAATGCAAAATAAATAAACACACACATACTTCCTGCCACCACTAGTAAAGCTACAACTAGAAAAGCTTTAGATTCATTATGAAGGCACAAATTATCATAGCTCCTTTGTCATCAGCTGAGCTGTACCAACTTAACTATGCTTCACAATGCAACCAGTTTGTCAGTTTGTCTGAAAAAGCTTCTTTGGAAAGCCCACGAAAGAATAAGGGTTTAGACAATGGCTTTCAAAAACATAGGTAAGGAGGTAAGCACCTAAATCTCATCATCTGTACACAGTGTCCCTAGTTCCTATTTATGTTATTGGGATTTCTGTCCTGCTTTGATTGTCTTTTCACACAAAATTATTTCTTAGGTATCCAGTTCTCCTGCAATGAGTCTGATCCAAAGTTGATTGGAATGAGGAGACAAGCAGGTCCTCTTCTGGTTTTGATAAGCTGAGTGGCTTTTCAGGGGCTTTTGTTAGATGTTTTTCTCTGTCTGCAAAATTCTGTCCTTTCAACCTAGAGAAAGATAGGCAGACTTTGCTGTGGTTAACAAGTGCACTGCAGACTTGTTTAAGAAAGTGTACACATCTCATCTGGGAATCATTATGCATTGATTAAATTCTAAGTAATTTCAACCGAAAGCTTACTATTTTTTTTTCTTGTTTGTTTGAGTTGGCCACTAAGATTGATCACCTTGGAGAAATTAAACATAACAATAGCAAATCCTAAGACAGACCATTTAATTAGACCTGCTGCTCTCACTAACAGTTAGTTTTACCTTGTAAGAGAGGACAGTGGAAAATATAAAACACCTGTAAAGTAAATCAAACAACTGATCCACATAGAAAGCATTCATTTGCAAATCACATATTACACTTGTAGGATAGTAACACATTAATGACCTTGTTGACTGGGAATGATGAGAACACTCATCACTTGTTATTCATCTTCCATGGTGCACATCCATATCGTCCATTCCCCATCTTTCCCCTCTTTCACTTACCTCCGCACTCCTCATCACTCTGACCCCCCTTTTCCCTCCCAACCCAATTTGGAATCTCCACGTTCAGACTTGGGAGTAGAACTTTCTCTGACTCATGCTCTTTTCAGCTGTTCTTCTCCTTTATCCTTTGAAAGTTCCTGACTCTGTATGGCTTTAATGAAAATCCCATTTGCTCTGTTTTGTACTGGGCATCAGAGCTTGCACCCAGTTCCACTGACTTGGGAACAGCTTGGTAAGCACAAGCTCTATACAAAGACAACTCGTAGGTGGCCCTGAAGACCTCAGGAGGGCACTATAAGGACACATAAATGAGGCTCTGTCTGTGGTAAATTCCTAAGGAAGGAATAGGCAATCCTGAGCACCTTCATCCTGCCAGGACATGGGCCACCACACAGGTAACTGAGAGCACAGCTGGCTCTTTATAAAAGAGAAAGGTGTGAGGGGGGATCTCAGTTCCCTCCTGTTAGTCACTATCTATGGTGACCATAGATTTTCTCATTAGACCAAGAAAAGAGATTTGTTCTCTGTGATTTCCTCCGCCCAGCTTAAGAAGAATTGCAGTTGTAGTGTGTGGCTACCCTCATTGTTTAAGAAGAAATACCATATAATCACAACTCCTAAGGGAGAAGTCTGCTACAAGTAGTGTTTCAGATCCCACTGTTTGGAATACACATAGACATTGCACATAAGATCATAACCACTTCCATTTTTATGCAGTCTTGGAAACAAGAACCTGAATGTAAAAGCACTGTTCATTAAATATGTGCCCTAATTACTCAGATCTGAACTCAGCCTTAGCTACAATGAAAGTTTTTCCAGACCTGTTACTCCTTCATTTCTCTGTACAGTGGACCAAATGACACAGTCAGGTAGAGCAGAGGTGATTATGGCACTCTGGAGGTGCAATCTCACCCTTACTAGAATAAGTGGGAGTAAAATCTCTTCCATTTACTAAGAAATTAACCTCTAGGCTATTATACAAAGAAATAAAGCATCCCCAAAACATCCTTCCTCAGAGCAAAGTAATCTGAACTACATATGGCTACCTAGCTCAAGGCAACCAGTTCAACTAGTGTTTCATGCACAAGATAAGTCAGGGCTTATAACAAATAAATAGTCTGTACACTGGCAAAGATTTAGGTAGAAATGAGGTGTCGAAATCTCAATATAGGTTTAAGAAAGCTTTTTCTTTCCCTGTTTAATTTTACAGTGAAACCCTGAATGTTATTCTTATTACACTGATAATCTTTTTACTTTATTCTACCTCTGTCTAATAAAAGATACTATCCTCTCACTGTAAATTTGCTCACTCTGTATTTCCAAATCTTTCTGGCTACCTCAACATAACCACTAGGTTATAAAATGAAAAATCAAGATGGTGGTGTATCACAGAATGTTTTGGTGTACCAAATCAAAATTTCAGTAAATAATCTTCTTAAAATAAATTTTATGCCTGATATTCAAGCTCAGTTAAGTATTAGAAGCACTACAAAAAAGCTCACCACTCAAGATAAGTCACTTAGCTCTTTAGAGCTGATTTTAGTAAACATGGCTATGCCATATTGGTATACCCATTATAACAAAAACTAGAATGATTGAACCCTTTCTGATGGAGCAAGAAATCCTTTTAAAGCAACCCAACAAATTAATCCTGGGTGTAACTCTGTAGAACTGTTGTACTCACTAAAAATATTGACTAAAGTTAAGACATCTGAAGATCTACATCTGAAAGAGATGTCACTGAGACATTTGCCAAGTTACTGTAATCCTATAATATCTGATCTGGAAGCATTTGATCAGAAGTTAATTTTCCATGTGATAGTGTCAGTGGCTAGTACATCATGACATAACCCATCCTTTAACAGCACATTAAGAAAAAACATTACATCAGTACGTTAAAATCATTCTGATTTTTGTTTTTTCTTTTTTGATTTTTTTACATTGTGCTAATGCAAGTTTCATGACTTGTAGGCTGAACAAAGTGAAGCCCTATAGATGGTTGAATGTCATATCTTAGTCTGTAATATAATAGAAAACCACAGTTGATTCACTCCAAAGCTTCAAATAGAACCTAAGCTCAAGAGGCAGAAAATATCTCATATTTATATAAGTGAGAAAATATATTTAAAGGAAAAATATGCTGACAGATTGTCTGATGTCACAGCAAGCAAAAATGATGATGTTTCCTATAAGACTCTCTTTCTTTTCTACTGGGCATAGCAGCATTCAGGTAGAGAAGTCTTCATGCTGCATTAATCCATTTCAGATGGAATGGAGAATTTTTGTTTTGTCAATAGGTTTCATTTTAGATTAACAATTATTAGCTATTACCGTTATTGCAAAAGTGCGTAAAGTTTCAGGCACCAGTGAGTGACTTGTGCTGAAGTATTCCAGAAATACAGCAGAAAAGAAATCTCTCTTCCAACCAGTTTACAACACAGGCAAATCTTCTGAAGGTTACCAGTTTCTGAAATGTTTTACTGCTAGATGTTACTTCTGAATGTATTATTTTACTGCTCTGCTTCTTTGGCAATGAATTAAATGGTTTGGAAAGTTTACAATTTTCTCTGTATAAGCAATCCTGTAGGTTCTTGCCTATTTATAAAAAGTTATGATTTCAGATTTTGCAACATATATATTACATCTTTCAAACATCTTCCAACATTTTACATCTTTCAAAATGTCTCTTAGAATACTCTAGTTTGCTAGCACCCTAAAGCTGACAGGAAAATCACTGGGTTTTGCTAAAATGACTAATAAACAAGTCCACCTACCTTTAAAGTGAATGGAAAGTCTGACATTGTCTTCTGTGGGTGTTCAATAAAATAACAAAAACTCTCTGCAAATTCATGCAACCAAAGTAAGGAGGTAAAAAAAAAAAAAAAGAATATATAGCAATTAGATTCCTTCTATCTAATTGTCCACTTGCTAACTCCACATTACAGGACAATATCAACTATAATTCCTACCTAGCTGTAGCTATTTTTACCATACTAGTTTAGCTCATCAGTCTCTTTAGCTGACTGAATCTTGCAAAAAATATTTAGCTTGTACATAGCTTGCTGTAGTTTGAAGTTGCAGCCATTTGTATGTTGTTCATCATGTATTTGTAAACATCATAACAATTACAGATATTTCAATTATAGCAATTATCAAAATAAATCTTTGAGATAAACAGTTATTATGTGGATTTTTCAAAATTGTTCAGGTTTTTTTTTTTTTTTAACTAGACAGGTTTGTTGTTTTCAAGAAAACATGATCACAGAACTACACATTTTTCAAACAGTTAATATTTTTATTATCATCATTGCAATTGAAAGCTGAGATTTAGGATCAGATTAAAAAAAAACAGGATGAGAAACAGCTGGGGCAACCCAATCCATATATGTGAGGTTTTTTCCTTGCCCTGAGGTGAGTCCACATACACATACGGAAGGTAAAATTTGTTTTCTATACTTGTGCAGAGCCTCTGAGCACTGATGTAGCTGAGATGTCTCACCTTGATCTAGTTGATTTAGGCTGCATGCAAAACAACATCAGCCAATACTTTATTTGAAATTATGTTGGTCTTGGCAACCTCTACAGCCCCTTTTAACACAGTAGTTAAAGAACAGCTTGAGCACTCATACAGCACGCAGAAGAGCACAATTCAGCCCTGCCCACTGAGAGACACATCTCCCATGGATGTGCCTGGCCAAAGGTTAGGAAATAAGTTCAAGCTATGGATCCTGGGTAAGGATTTCTTCATAAGGCATGTGGGACTCGGGGGCTTTCAAGATTTGTGTTTCTTCACTGCTCTAGTTTAAGCTTTACCTAGGTAGCTGGTGTTTGGACATTCATTTTCAGAAGTTCAGCTTTTGAAACTTTTTGCAGAAGTCTGAAATTCAAACAATGACTAGCTGCTTGGATGTTTAGAGTTTCAGTCCCAAACACTTAAAATCTGAGTCTTCCTCTATCCCCAGTAACGTAACAACTGAAAACAGGTGAGAAGTTTCTACATGCTCATGAATGTTATCTATTTAAAACCTCATTTGACTTGTCTTGTGCAACAGCATCTCCTGTTACCACTAAAACCATTAAGCAGAACTCCTACAAGCCAATAATAGATATTAGTGTTATACACAGTATGCAAATCTTCAACTATTAGTATTTCAGAGAGAAGTAAAAGTGTAAACAAAATCTAGCCTTCCGTTATTCATGTTCCTTAGTCTAAGTTTCACATTTTTTATATAGATGATTTATGGTAACCTTTCAATTCACAAAAGTGGAGTCCCTACGTAACAAGTTATGCTGGTGGCATGTTATTGCTAGTATGTCCAAGAAAAATTTTTGCCAAGTTGCTAAAGATCTGGGAGTACTAAAAGACACTTAGTCTTGCACTGAATATAAGCAAACTCTTGATAACATTTAGACCAGTATGCAATTATATCCCTTTTGAATCATTTATAGGAGCTTACGTCTTGAGATTCAGAAACCAGTACAGAGAACTTGTCATAGCAAGCTTTACTTCCTCGTATATTTTTATGAGGATTGAATTAATAATCTAATAACAAAAATTCAGACATTATAAAATATCATCTCTCTACAAGATTAGAGAATTTGACACTGATCATTTACCCCTCCATATACCTGAAGTGTAACAGCAGATCAGGTATGAAGTCCTTCTTCTCACCAGGCAGACACATGACACGGTGCTGCTAACTGACATTGAAACCTGCCAAAGCTATCAAAACCTCCTCTACACCCAGAGATTGCTGACCTGCATGTTTACAAAAGGAATGAATGAAAATGTAGGATAAGAAGCTGGATAGAAATGGGACTTATTTAGAAGACAATTTGTGGCCCTGAGTGTATTAAGCCCACAAGTATCCAGATGTGAAGCAGGGAGCAGCATTTGCACGTGCCAGTATATGGGTGCTTGCAGACTGCTATTGCCTTGAAAATCAGGTTACAATCCACGATTAACTTCAGCTGACATAAGCAAAGACCACTGCCAAAAGAAGTATCTTGCCCTTTTCCATGCCTATTTCCCTCAGTCTTCACACTAAATTCTTGCTCCTACCACAATGGAAGACCAAGCAGCCTAAAATGAAATCTGACAATAATAAAATAATATTAATGTCCACGTGGATCATTTTCTTGAGAAACAGAACCATAACCCCATAGCTAATTGCTACAGCAGACACAAGGAAGACAAAGGGACACAGAGGCAATGACTGTGAATAAAATGGCACCTAGCGCTTTCTTCAGTTTCCTCAAACGACCAATAATTCCCTTTCAAAAGAGAAACAATAGCTGAGAGTGACTGCCCTGGAACAACCCTTTTGTTCAGTCTGATTTTGCTCAGCATGCCCTTGAGAAAATGGTATGCCTAGAGGACTTTTGCCAGGAGCATGAAAAAATATCAAGTACATTTATTCTATTAGCATTTTATATGGTGATTAGTGTCTAATTACAGTTCATTATAGTAATGGTGCATTTAGCAAGTATATCCCAACAGCACTATATTTCCAGCCTCATTATTAGATGAGTAAGTCATCACCTGCAGGAACTGAACCTGGAATTTCAAGTTAAACTGTTGCCTTCTGTTGTTGTGGCTGAAAGTCAGACCTTGTATTCAAAACTGCCTCAGACTCCACAGCACCAAAATGCATGTACACAAATTGTGGCCTCCCCCTTTTCCCCTGTAAAAGCCCATGCCAAGTTCACAGTGCTCTTTGATACACAAGCCCCAAGGCATCACACTTACATCATCAGTTTTCTGGATGGATCACCATCTGCAGACATTTAGTTATTAGGATCCCAAAGCACAAATTTACACTATTTAAGCTAAAAAAATTCTCAAACAGCCCCGGGTCAGGACAGATTTTGGAGGGGTGCTTTTATTTATGGTGAGTTATCCCAAAACAACTTAAAGGACTCTCAGACGGACCTTTCCTACCCATTTTTTCTTGCAGGAGGACTCTTCCACCAGGCTTGACTTGAGATCAGAAACTCAACAGCTTTCCATGTTGCAACAAGCTCCATACGATTTCTTCCAAGGCCCTAGAAGGCCTGTTTCCATCTGTCAGAAGCCTAGCCATATGCAGACATGCTTTGTGTTGAGCTCCAAAGTCTCCCAGATGCTGGTGTTCTTCATCTTGCACCTTTTCACAAATCCACTTCTTTCCATCTTGTATCCTTTGAGTGTGCGATGGCTTTCAAGGAGCAGCATGAGAAGCTCTCTCTGTCCCAGACAAAGCAAGCAACAGTCATCTTTGTAGGGCCTCACCACTTTTATAAAGTAATAAAATAGGCAAACTGTTGATAAAATGGTTATTATCCATCACACCCTGCAAACTAAAACAGTTTGTGCTAGCCTTTCAAATACATACAATGTCGTCAATGTCTCAGAAACAGAGATGACCCCAGCTGGGATGAAGAAACTTTGACCAGTACTTGTAGATGAATCACAAATCTGTTTACTTTTTTAATAATATACAGACAACCATGCCTTTTATCATAACAAATATTTACCAATAGGAAACGTTTAAAGGAAACTATCCTTGTTTAAATAAATAAAAATAGAGAAATGACACTTAGTATATCCTTGCTTGCAACCCAAACACTGTGATGTGTGAGACTAAATACTAGATAAGTACATTAAATACTAGATAAAAATAAATGCTCTCTTTTTTTCCTAGAATGTTTCCAGTTAACTTGGTATGTCCTCATACAGTGATGTACTGAGCAATTCCTATAAACCATGAGAGCAAAGGGCAACAACAGCAACATTGAGCTGAGGACTGGTGTCATACAAACAGTGTGATCCTCACCCTGTGAGAGAGGAGAAGATATAGAAGACATATTGCAAGTCTAGGAGCAGCAGGGCCTCTATAAATTCAGCTGTATCAGTATGCAAGGCTATTCTTAAATGTAATTAGTGTTTGGAATTTCATGCCACAGACATTTTTATACTTGTGTATACATCTCATTCCTTGGGCTCTGCCATTAGGTGCCACTTCTGGTTACTAACAGATGACGAGTTAAGCTAACTCAGCATAGTTTATCTTTTGTACCTATGTTTAAAGATGAGCAAAGTTAAAAAGTTTTGCCTAACTGAGGCTTTAAATATTAACCAATCAGTCTTGAATTCTCAGGAAGTATTTAGAACGGTCTATGTAGGGGATACAAGAAATAACTTTACCAAACATTACCTTTAGTCTAGGAAAAACAAACTTTCTGCCAATATATGGTATCACAATGTTCACAATGATTATTTAAAGCATTACATTTTCTATGTGAGCAGGACTTTTTGAAAATTTTAATCAAAACTTAATTTTCGATGGTGAAATATTTAATCAGTCCTACATTTTCATACAGTTCTGTAGGAAGCGGATTCCTTTATGTATTACCATACTGATTAAAATGATTGATTCCTATCATTTCAGTTCATTTTTAGTTTTCATTTTCTTGAGAAAAGTTAATGTCTGAGTTAATGGAAGATAGAAATTCCTGAATCTAGAATCACTGATTACTCCAAAGTAAAGATCAATCCTATTAAATGCTTTGAATAATGATTTGCAAAAGATTCATTTGACATATGTGCTCACTTTGGCGAACATCAAGCAGTAAAATTGTTATCCATACTTTAAAACATTCCTTTTTTGATCTAGAGTATTAATAACAGTATATATCAATCTCTTTAGAAATATATGCACCACTTTCTAACACACTGGTCTGTACATATAGTCCTGCATGTTTCCCAAAGAATTGCTGTCCAAAGATTACCCTGGTATGCTGACTCTAAATTAGAAGAATTGAGGAAGGGCTGTAAGATAAGGATATATAAATTATAATAAGAACAGGTTGCTTTCATATCCTTTCCAATTTAATTACAATCACTGTCATAAAAATGGATGAGATACTGTTGTTTTCTCTTCTCATTACCATCTTTGTCATAAGAATGAGAAATCCAAACTTTGATGCTTGTCAGTTTTAGCCAAATGCTGCACAGTTCTTTAACCTTTCTACAGCTGTGTCATTTTATTGGCTAGCTTTTCTACTTTTTTCATCTTTAAACCATAGGAACATGTATTAATGAACTGGAATGGATAACCAATCCCCTCTAACAGCATATTGAAAAGGCCAAAGCAGTTCATCATTGCGTAATCAATATAACAAATTAGAAAACATAGATCTTATTCTCATGAAAAAGACTAACAAAACATGCTAAGATTAATTTATAAAGATAGCTTATATAGAGAAAACAGACCCATCTTCTTACAGTTTTAGTATTTTATACATTGAAGTTTTATGCTTTGGCATTGCACAGATATTGCTGAAATTCACAGTTAAAGCTACAATAATGCTTTAAAAACATATGCATTCCATATGTTGTTTTAAACATGTGCATCTTCCTTATTTCATTTAAATGTTAATAAATGAATGTACAGGCTTTTCTTTTAGGAGAATGGACTAAACTCTAGTCTTAACAAGTAAAATTTCCTGGTATGGTAAAGCCATTAAATACATATGCAGAAAAGCACCAGACACACAACATGGACTTGTGCTCACTTGCAGAGCCCTGGGGAGTAAGGGAGTCCACTGTCAGAATGGAACATCTCAGCCACAGGCTTCCCCAGGGACCAAGAAAAGTGCCAAGGAACAGCGGAAAAAGCAAGGTGATGTCTCCTGAGGGCCCCTCTCTAATCTACTAAATGGGCAACCTTGCACAAAATTAAAAGGAAATTAAGAATATAAAATAAACACTCATGAAATATAGAATGTGGGACTAGCTTGGCACTGAGTGTTAATCCTTCTCCTGAAGTGTGTTATCATGCTATCACACTCCAAAATCCTATTTTTCTCTTATCTGTTCAATGGTGAGGTGTCCACTATCATTAGGTACACAGTTACTCTTTGCTCAGATTTTTTTAGCACATCAAATCTGAAGTCTGCAATATAGACAAATTTATTAATTTTATCCTGGACATGACCTTGCCATTAAGTGTGGGTGCTTCATAGATATGTTTTATCTACTTACTTTTTAAAGTATCAATTTAAGTTTAGATGACAGAGTTCTTACCATTTTATATAGAGAGAACTGAAGAGACAAAGATTGAGACAATTATCTCTTTCCTTTTTTAATAACCTGTGAGGGCCAGAAGCATCTTCAGTAGAGATGAAATCTTTGAAGATATTAGCTTCCAATTACTTGAGGCTAAATGTAAGTGTATGGAGGGCCTGAATTATTTTTTCTATCTTCATTAGGCATTTTACTGAGGTGGCTGTAGATTTTTCATTTATATTCACATGTTGTGTTCTATCATACCACAGCCAACTGCTTCTCACTATACAGTAGGGTGGCAAAGGTGGAAAACATCTATACTGCTTATGGGAGTAGTTGATACTAACTTGAATAGTTAATCTTTTCTACTATATACGTCCCAAATTAAGTGAGCAATACACCTGCAGAAGAAAGAAAAAATATTGATGTCTTCCCAGCTGTTATTTATATTGGTCAAGATAGGAATTTCAGATTCCAATTTAAGGATTAACACAATAAATATACAAGCTTGTACAGCTAAGGTTAAGATGCAGTCCACAGTAAATGTTCTATCAGTGGCAAAATGATGGTCCTGAGTACCTCAAATGACAGCTTTACTGGAAGTGGAAAGGGAGCCCAGGTAGCAAAGAGTTTCAACTTGGCAGTAGAAGATAATATCTATTTTATTTTAACTAAGAGTCAATGAGTCAATTCTTATATAAATGTCTCCTTAGTCAAATATTTCTGAACTGGAAGTTTGTTTTTCTAGGCTGCTAGGTGAAGAATAGAGATAAACAAGCTTCTTGGATAGCATTTTAAAACATCATTTGTATTAGACTGCTGTTGCCAAAAGTTGGGAATGAATATTGAAAAATAAGTACCTTATATTTCTCTGAGTCTTGTTCCTCCATGAATATCTGTATTATGAAATATACAATGAAAAGAATATTAGTCATCAGCCACCAGTCTGACTGAGCACCTACTAAAGTCAGAGCAAAGACTTCCACTGACTTCAATGGAAATTGGATCAGGCCCACAATACTCTTATCCAAACTCTGTGTATTGTGTGCCAATCATGTTGATATTGGAACAGATCTTTCAGTGAAACCCATTGTCACTGACATGACATGTCACATTGCCTGCTCCTCACTGCAAGCTCCTAGAAGGAGCAGAGGAGCCACATAAGGCTAGAGGAAAAAGGCAAAGAACATTTTCCACAAGCAAGGGGAAGGAGCCAGGCAAGACAGACAGGATAGTGGAATCACAGGGAGAGGGTTGCTGAGGAATAGCATCATAGAATATTCTGAGTTGGAAGGGACCCACAAGGATCTCCAAGTCCAACCCCTGGCTCCACACATGACCACCCAAATCCAAACCCTATGTCTGAGAGCAGTGTCCAAACGCTCCCTGAACTCCGGCAGTGTGAGGCCATGACCGCTCCCCTGGGCAGCCTGTGCCATGCCCACCGTCCTCTGGTGAAGAACCTTTTCCCAACACCCCCTGGCCCTCCCCTGACACAGCTCCATGCCATTCCCTCAGGCCCTGTCACTGTCACCAGAGAGCAGAGCTCAGCGCTGCCCCTCCATTCCCCGTGCGGGGCTGTAGGCCACCATGAGGCCTCCCCTCAGTCTGCTCTTCTCTGGGCTGAACAAGCCAAAATGTTGTTCAGGACTGTAAATTAGGAGTGGGGAATCTAAAAGAACCAGCCCTGCAGGATCAGAGTGAAATTTCCATGGGGAAATCTGGAGTGGCTGGAAAAGGGGAAGCAAAAAGTTACTAAGTTAGGCATCAAAAGAGGCGGAATAAAGACAAAGTTCAGCAGAGGCAAGAAACACCAGCTGCTGTGGAAAGTTATCTGCAGAAACACAGAAAGGGATCTGTTTGATGAAGGTTGGGCAATGCAGCATGTGTTACGGACTGCACACTGGGCGAGGCATACATACTGTCATGGTTTACAACACTCAGAGAACATGGGAGAAAGGCGCTGATGCGAGGGATGGACTGTATAGATTCACACACTAGTTATCTTTAAATGGGGCTCAACTAGGCCTCAGTGGGATTCGTCAGGTACCTCAAGTCAAGGATTTTAGACAGCTGGGAGCCGTATCACTATTAGAGAATACTGAAAAATATAAAGAGCTATTAATTCAATACTGCATACAAATAAACACATACAATCAAAAGAGGCAACTCTGCTTGATTATACACTTTATTGCTTCTATTCTCTCAAAACTTATAGAATGCAGCAGCTGTGTTTCAATGCTTTCTTTGAATTAAACTGAAAAAGATAAAACCTGGAGCTGTTGTACAAAGTTAATAGAATATAAAGATATAACCTGAGGGTGTCTTTAACGATTTGCACTCTATATTGTTTTCCTGAATCTTTGAATAAATATTTCTCAGTACAATAACTTTTAAATTAGATTATATCTAAGAGGCTGATGAAATTACAGAACTGCTCAATTGTATCGTTCTTTCAGCAGAACAAAAAAATATGGCTGAACAGATTTCTGATAAGTTTTAGATTCTTCCCTTCAGCTGCCCTGTGTATTGTTAGCAATACTGTAAATTTCGTACAGAAATTCAGTTCCCAATTATTCTGTCTTTTGATAGAAAAATATTCAATTAATACATACAGAATGCCAAGCTACCAGAGAGAAAATAATTTTTTATTACTCACATTGGTGATATGGTAGCAATATGTAAGAATCCCAAACAAGATCAAGATTCTGTCTTGATAGATGCTACTCTTATACATAATGAAATAGTCTTGATTGATTGGAGAAATAAATTGTTGAAAATGAAGTGAAAAGAAAAAGCATCTTCATTTTTCAACTAGGAAGCAATAGACAAGAAGAATATTTCAAAGCAGAAGATCCGGTCTGTCAAATTGTCCAGAAGTTTAACCACCCTTTCCTCTGAAATCATTTGCCAAAGGAAATGACACTGTACCTGTGAATAAGATTTATAGATTGTTATAAGTGTTATAGGTTGAGGTCTTCTATAGTTGACACAGATTAAATAAATATCTTTCTCAGTAATATACTGCACTTTCTCCACCTAGAGGTCATACACTGTTTTGTCTATTCAAGTAAAAAAAGCATTTTTAAATGATATTGCAAATGATACAAAGAGATGAGCTCTTGAATAAAATGAGATAACAGCTTTGCAATAGCTGAGTTGCTGATGCACTGCAAATGCACCTTTCACTACTGAGATTTGATGAGTCCTTCAGAACTGAAAATAACAGCATTTGTTAAAAAAAACAAAAACAAACAAAAATCCTGCAATAGTAACCAGTAATCTCTCTTTTTTTTTTTTTCCCCAAGCCTACATTAAGAGAAGAACCTATTGAGAGCAGACCTGCCAAGAAGGACTTGACGGTCCTGGTAGGTGAAAAGCTGGACATGAGCCAGCAGTGTGTACTTGCAGCCTGGAAGAGCAAGTGTATCTTGGGCTGCATCAAAAGACGAGTGGCTAGCAGGGAGAGAGAGGTGATTGTCCCTCTCTACTCAGCCTTTCTAAGGTCCCATCTGCAGTACTGCATCCAGGCCTGGGCCCCCCAACACAGGAAAGATGTCAAGCTTTTGGAGATGGTCCAGAGGAGGGCCATGAAGATGATCAGATGGCTGGAGCACCTCTATGAAGACGGGCTGAGGGAGCTGGGTTTGTTCAGACTGGAGAAGAGAAGGCTACAGGGATACCTCCTTGCGACCTTCCAATACTCGAAGGGAGATTATAAGCAGGAGGAGGACTGACTTTTTACACAGTTTAATAGGACAAAAGGGAATGGCTTTAAACAAAAAAAAAGGAGAGATTTAGATTAGAATTTAGGAGGAAATTTTTACTCAGAGAGGGGTGAGGCAGTGGCACAAGCTGTCCAGAGAATTTGTTGATGCCCCATCCCTGAAGGTGCTTAAGGTCAGGCTGGATGGGGCCCTTGGCAGCCTGATATCATGTGTGGCAACCCTGCCTATGGCAGGCGTTTGGAGATAGATGATCTTTAAAATCTCTTCCAGCCTAAGCTACTCTATGGTTCCATGATTCTAAGGAATAATATTCATTGTTTTCCAGTAATAAAATATGCCACCTTCTGGCAGTCTGTATCTTGTCATATTGGATCTTAATATGCTTGATTTAAAGAAGAATAAAAACCCACAGTAGAGGGATGAAATATCAAATTCATAACATACATGCCAGAAGAGTAATGTATTAGTATAGTAGATGGAAGAACAGCCACTTGGGGCTATCTGGAAAAATTATTTTGACCTATTAGCAACTCCTGGTGGTATGCATGGGACCTGTGCACACTGAAGCACAGTAGTTCTCTGTTGACATCTACCAGGCTGCAGTCACCTGCCTCTCAGGTATTTTCTGAGCCTAAGTTGCTATCCTGTATTTAATAGTCATTTTTGCTTTTGAAGCCATGTGAAGTATAATAACCACAGGGTTCAAGAGCAATGCATATCACAATTTATATAAATGTGATTTGAAGAACAATCTTTTTCCAATGTACATTACTCCACACTTAGTGTTTAAAATTATATTTGGTCTGTTGCTTTGACTCACTATCATCACATAGTTCTGCAGCATTTCACAGTCAAATTTCTCATTTACTATACTGTCATATTTACTGCTCCATTAGCAACCTTCTTCACCTTCTCCAGTGCTGGGAACATATGTTGCTGGTTCCTCAATCACTTATGAGGAAGCTGAAGGCAAACCTTAGGGCTGTGCTAGCCCTGTAGTAACACAGATGAGCAAGAAATGAGAGTTACTAGGACTGAATCTCTCATTGCTGAGCTTGAGATGAAGATTGCCTTAATTACATGACAGGACACAAATACGAGACAGGAAAACTTGTCTATAATTTGGAGGAAAAAAAGTATTAACAAGGTTATGTTGTTCTCATCAAAGACTGAAAAAAATCCAAATCTGAAAATGACAAATCTTAAAAATGACCCATTGCTAGTAAATGAAGTGCTAAAGAAAACTAAGCCTTATCAGGCTTCAAACATGTAGATAAGTAATTGCAGGCTTGGGCTTTCCTGTTTTCAAAGCAGACAGGATGATCAACATTGAATGGCCCAGGTAATGAGGCCTCAGATAGCAAAGACATGGCAGACTTTGTCCGACATGCCCCATAATAGCATTATTTTAATTGCTAGAACTCTCTAAAGCCTCATGCTGTGCTGCAGACGAAAAGTGATGTCTGGAGACAGTTGAATCACTACTAAGAAGTTAGTTCCTTCCACTGCATTGCTGAGATTTTTTGTGGTGCACCAGGAGCCTCTTAGAGCCTAGAATGATAAAACAAGAGTGGAGCAACACTCTTAACATGAAATGAAGTGTTCAGCGTAGGCACAGGTTGAGACCAGCTGCTTTTGTAAATGAAGATAAAACCACATAGATTGTATTTGCTATAGCATTCGGGTGGTTCAGGAAAAGGTAGGAAATTAACCTGTTTTAGTGGCAAGGGTTAACCGTGGCTGAAAAAAAAATATTTAAAACTGAGTTAAATATCATGAGTGCTATAATAGCAGGGATAAGTTCTATAACAAAAAGGCCATTCACTACACACTAATTAGTTACAAATAAATAAATAAATAAATAAAGGCGGCAACAAGAAAGGACTGATTTACTCATCTTCACCTGTCTAGAGCCTAATACCAATTCTTAACTCTTGTATTACTGCTCTCTATCAGGATATGAGAAATTAGTGGCCTCACAATAAACCACAAAAACATAGTAGGCAGAGCCAGCAGCATTAGCTAGAGGGAAAATCGCTTGATGGAGCTTCACTATGCGAGCCTGTTCTCATTTGTTCTACACTCGTCAAACTCAGCAGTTCAAGTTCAATGTTTTGGGCCAGATATCTGTCTCTGAGTTCTTGGAGGAAGGCATGGCTAAAATAGCTCAGCTGTTGTAAAAAAATGACATTGGGGAAAAAATTATGTCAGAAAAAAATCTGGCCTGTGAGCTGAAAAATGTAACCACAGCAAGTAGGACTGGCTTTAAGAATTTGATCTTACCCCTCTAAAAGGCTGAGAAACAGCGGAAGGAAGCAGAGAACTGGAGGCAGAGAGCAACCTGTATTTAATTAAGTGCTGAGAAGGACTGAGTTCAATTTTGCCTGTCAGACTTCCAGACAGATCCACGCAGTGCTGTCAGAGACATGCAGGGGTGCTGGCTGGCTCCTTCGCTTGCATTTCTCCATAACACAGTGCAGTACTGTGCAGAGGTATACTAGCTCTGGAAACAAGAAATCTGTGTTAGCATGGAGCTTCCCCCAGCCCAACCCCTCCTTCTTGCCACGTCTCAGGGGACTGATTAAGTAAATGTGCTGCTTCCAGCATCAGACCTCATTTGGGTGACTCTAGGTATATTCTATTTGTTCTTACAACCTAGAGTGATAGGTATGTGCAATAACCCAGAGCTTTTGGGCTTGGAAAAACCTCCTCCACTTTTAAGAAGAAATCCCAACTTCAGCTGGCTGTGGCATGAGTTGAACCACAAATAAATGTTGCACTACCCTCATAGTACTCCCCAGCCTCCCACTTGGGTGAAGTAGACAATCCTCTCAAATTGTCTATATTCCACAGGGAACAAGGCTATCTGCATTGCACAACCACTCTTCGGAGGAGAGTTTTCCACCTGTCTCCACCAACACTATTTAATGAAGAAGAATGAATTGCCTCTGGTCACTTTTAAAGATAGGCAAGAGTTTAGTGGGCCTTTAAAGGTAGGCCAGTGCCTGCATTAGTCCAGCTAGGACACATCTTAAATATCTGCTATTTATCTCAGTAGTTCAGGAGTATTTCACTTGTGTGATATCTTCTTTTCATTTTAAAACTGGAAACAGATCTGTCTCTGTAGACTGATATTCTGTAACTTCTGATAAGAACTTATACTCCATGTAAAATACAGCTAATGTAAAGGTTGAATAAATCAAGCATTACATTGCATCTCTTTTCAATCCTGTTTTCAGTTTCCTTCACAGCTAGGTCTATCCTGGTTTGCTTTTGGATAAATACTTTCATTCATAAATTATTCACTCTGTTCCATGCAAAGTGCATGCATATGCATGGCCGATAGTAAACATTGAAAACATCACAAATATGAATGGCCCAATTTTTTTAATGACTGCTTTTCAGTGTTGCATGCACTCCTGTCTTTGATCCATGTTCAGTGTTTTATAGATGTTTAAATTTAGAAAGCATCTTCAGTTTAATAAAGGTGCTGAGATTCTTGAGAAATTTTATGAAATGCAGTAATACTCATTCTCCGTGTTCAATTTCTGTTTTCATCTATGTAAAAGTTTCGATATAAGTCCAGAACACATCAGTTGTCTTGTCCGAAGTTTGTTGATTTGTTTTCCAAAGCTGAGGGTATTTTGTGTGAAAGCCATCTTTCTTAACTTCTGATATCCCAATTTCATCTCCTTACACAGAGTCACAAGCTCTGTAGGCCTTTCTGCACTGAGAGACGCTCCAGTCTTTTCATCATATCTGAGGCCCTTCAGTATCTTCACATCTCTCTTGCACCGGGCAGAGAATTGGATACAGTACTGCAGGGATGAACCCATTAGTGCTGAGCAGAGGGGAAGATCACTTCCCTTGACCTGCTGGCAATGCTGCCTCACGCAGCTCAAGAGTTTGTTGGTCTTTTTTGTCCTAAGAGTGCATTGTTGGCTTATGTTAGACTTGGTGTCCACCAGGACCCCCAGATCCTTTCCTGCAAAGCTGCTTTCCAACTTTTCAGTCCCCAGCATGTACTGGTATATGAGATTGTTTCTCCCCAGGTGCAGAATTAACCATTTCCTTTCTTGAACTTCATGAGTTTCCTCTCTTCCCATTCCTCTAAACTGTTCAGCTCCCTCTGAATGGCACCACACCCATCTGGCATATCAAGCAGTGTCAATGAGAAGAGACAGGAACCTACCATGATCAGATTCTTTTCCCAGCCTAAATATTTTCTTCTCCATTAGCTGTAAACTAGAAACCATCATAGACCTGCTCTGAATATCTAGGTACCTCATGTTCAGGAATTTAAACCCCATTCAATTTGTCAGTTCAGCAGATTTTCTTTGTTATGCTCTACCTAGTAATGTTGTCCGTGATGATGTAAACACAACATGGATGTTTAGTGCATGTCATGCGCAGCTATACAATCTCCTCTTTGATAATTATGGAAGAAAATACTTCCCTTTTATAGGCTTTGAAAGTTCAGTTGCTTTTGAAATGTCTCCCTGTTAAGTAGGTATTTATAATCCTATTGTATTTGCCCTGTTTGTTCCCCTCATAAAGGAATATATATAACAATTTATTTTCAGTCATACATCTTCTGCTGTATTTCCCATGAGCTCCATGCTCATCTGTAAACCAATGAAAGTGAAATCTTCAGGCATTTCCTTTATATCACGGTAGCTGTGATTCTTGAATTGACCATCACATCTTCTACAGTGGAACTGTTGGAGAGGGTTCAGAGGAGGGCCACAAAGATGATCAGAGGGCTGGAGCACCTCCCCTACGAAGACAGGCTGAGGGAGCTGAGCTTGTTCAGCTTGGAGAAGAGAAGGCTGTGGGGGAACATCATTGCGGCCTTCCAGTATTTAAAAGGAGATTATAAGCAGGAGGAGAATCAACTTTTCAAAAGGGTAGACAGTGATAGGACAAGGGGGAATGGTTTTAAGCCGAAGGGGGGAGGGTTTAGATTAGACTCCAGGGAAGTTCTTTACCGAGAGAGTGGTGAGGTGCTGGCACAGGCTGCCCAGAGAGGTTGTGGATGCCCCAACCCTGGACGTGTTCAAGACCAGGTTGGATGGGGTCCCGGATAACCTGATCTAGCACCTAATCTGGAGGTTGGTGGCCCTGCCTGTGGCAGGAAGGTTAGAACCTGATGATCCTTGGGGTCCCTTCCAACCCAGGCCATTCTATGATCTATGATTCTAAGACCCCTAACTTGTTGAAGATTCCACAATCACCAGATTAACAACAGTTAATATCATGAGACTATTTCCCAAAACATATGCCTTCAGCCTTTGTCAGTGCTCCAAGCTGTGCCTTTTGCTTGATCTCTACTGGGCTGCAACACAGATTTCACATTGTTGTTGTGATGCTACCATCTTCAGGATCTCTCTCTTACTAGAAACCCATTTGTTCTCAGTTTCAGCGAATAAGTTGGTACAGAAAAATTCTTCTCTCCCATATAGAATTGAGAAGCAGTTATTCTGTATGCTTTTAAAAATACCAGGAAACACTTAATCTGCTGACTTAACAGGAACAAATGTACAAACGTGAATTTTAGGCTCACAATTATTAGAGAATGTCTGGCCCAGGCAGAGCAAAGAACAAAGTTCTGCCAGACAGCCAGGCTTTAGTCCTGTTTTCTCCATCTAAGCATGCATTACTATCCTACTGCTGCAGACTGCAGCTGTAATTTCACTTCCAATAGGTCTCCAACAGACACTCACTACGTTCCTGGTTTACGTGCTCCTCACCATCACTGGCTGCTATGTCATTCCTCTCTCAGAATAGAAGATCAGACAGACCTAGTCAGATTGTCTTTATTAATTTCACAAATTTCACAAAAGTTACATAGGCTTTTTGGAGGGTTAGTATTACAACTTTTTGTTCAACCAGGGGAGAATACAGAGCTTTAAAATTGCTAGTAGGAGAAGAGCAACTTAACACTTGCTTTGTTATGTGTCCAATGTACAATGAAACATTGCTGCATTGGAAATCAAAAGACTTTCTGAAAACTGAATTCCCTGTATACTTGAGAGATTAAACCAACTTGAAGCAAGAAGGAAATAGACTTTGCGATATCATTGTAGTATTTCTAGGAAAGATGAGTCATGGAACTTGACCAAATATAGTATTGCTGTAAGGAAGCTAGCCTTTAATTGTTGCATTCTTTCCCTTTGCAGGAAAACAGACTCAGGTTTCTCTCATAGAAAATCTGAGAAAACAACTCTATTTTTTAAATAAATCCAGGAAAATTCATCAAAATATTCTACTGTGGATGGATCATATGCAGTATAAAATATACATTTCAAACCTCATATATGAAAAGAATTTATACCCCTGCATGTTTTTAAACATGAAAGTTTTCCTGTAGGAATTGTAGCAGCATTCAGGAAATCTTCATCAAATCAATATAACTGTTCACATGCTTTAGCAATTTCCTGGTACAAAGAACTAAAGTTGTACTGTTTCTTTTTTTAATGCTTGGGATAAGATGGTCTAACAGAACTGAGATGGTAAAAATAAAATTTAGCAAAGTCTTACAAAAATGTAATTATTTCATGTATCAATATTCAGTATTGTACTTCCACTCCTTTTGGAAAAATGCAGGGAGACAATAAATTAAATAAGTTCTACATTAGGGAAAAGATAACTTTTCTATCTGCAATATACAGTCATCAAAAATACTCTCTTTAAAAACAAACAAAACCACCACCAACAACTACAAACAGTATTAACTTGACTACATCTTAAATCCAGCTATTTTTACACCTCTGAAGCACACTACACTTATACTGACATACATAAGGGAAGAACTGGAACAAACTATTTCAAAAGCCTTCAGGAGCAGTTGAGGGTTCCATTCATATTGTCTTGGCAGATGCATTTTAAAACAATATTTAATAGTATGTGACTCATCTTGTTAAACATGTTTTTAACAGACATTGTTTTTAAACCACTGACTGCTACTAGATCACAAAGAAAGCCCTAGATATTAAAGAACGAGCTGTAGACATACTGGCTAAGACAGCATAGAGTCATTTTAAGGGAAGGTTTTGACACAATCATTTATTCTCTTTTTTCCCTAGAAGCATTTCTCACATTTTGAGATTCTAATTAGAAATATTTTCCCTCAAAATAAGCTCTATTATATAAATTCTAGTTCAAAATGCAACTGTACCATTCTCAGCTGATATAAATTGCCATAGCTCCTTTTTCTTGAAAGGGTTGTCTTTAATTCTCTTCTAGGTTAGATATAACAGACATTGAAGAAGTAAAACCGTACAAAAGTGTTAAGTATTTTATTTTACTACTGTTATTAATCCTACAGGAGCTCTATCCATTAAAACCAGTTGCTTTAAGAACATTGACAGCACTAATTTGCCTGACCAACATGTTTTTTCATTCCCATTGGAACTGAAAAAACCCTTAAAGCAAAGTTACTATAAGCTGTAAAAATAATACATGCTTTTATAGAAAGGAAGCAGTTAAATACACACATTTCACACACACCTGACAACTTTACATGGCATAACATTCACACAGTGAAAAATGAAGGAGAATGTTGAGGAAAAATGTATTTTTGTTGAAGTACTATGGTATTGCAGTCTTGCCAAACTTTTAGAATAACAAGAGTTTTGGTTTTGTTTGTCATAGGTAAAAAAGGCAAGTGAAAAAAAGAATTGTGCTATGTTTCAAAGGCAACTTTCTACAAGATGAAACTCCCAAAATTCCCAAAACAAATTCAATTCTGAAAGGGTGGTTAGTTAACCAGTCCAAATCTTCAAAGGCGTGCTGTGAGGCTATGAGGTGGTATTTGCCACACACAACAGCTTTTTCCTTTTTTTCCAGATGAAATAACTTTTTCTATGATCTGCTCTTTCCTCACAAACACTAACTAATCTCAGAGCTATGCAATACTGAGGCTGCAGCCAAGGTGCTATATCCACATTAGAGGGTGTTTAATATCCTGCAAGTGGTGTCTTCTTATCAGCTGAAGGCAGAAAATCTCATCAGTCTATAGGACAAATCTTGGAACTCTTCGAATTTATGAACTGTTATATTTAGCCCAATATTTTCCTTTTGAAATGAGGATGACTTCTGAAATTTGTAAGTTTTCCCAGCTTCTTTATTACCATGGTCTTTCAGAACAAGGAAAGCACTAAATAGTGAAAATGTAGGAAATGGTATTCTGTGAACAGAGCAGGACATTTCACTGGATAGTGTATTGACCTGTTCTGTCTGATTATAAAAAGCATCCAGATTATTTCAACTGTTTGCATAATAGCTAAAAGTTAAGTAGAATTCTTCTCTCTACACACTAACACAATGATGTAAATCAAACTCTTCTAGGAAGGTATGCAGTGCTTATTCTGTCAGTTCGTATTAAAGGATAATTGTAACTATGTTATATTATGAATACTCCTTGTATGAATCTCCTAAGCATACTAAAAGGAAAAAACTGGAGCTCTCTATTGATTTCAGCAAGAGACACCATAATTCTCTGAAGACAGGACTCGGCTGTTTGTCTTTGAACAGCTGAAGCTTTGGAAAGTTCTTAACAATTCTAGTCCTCCTATTTTTCGGCCAGCTTTATTGCTGTTAGCAAAAGACCCTTGCTGTGGCATGATAATGTCTAGTACTGGTGCCTGAATAGAGGGTGTATCAGAGCTCTGAGCACCGAGTGACATCCTGCTGAGGTATTATTTCTGGAGTGTCAATGAAACTTGAAGCTCCAGAGGAATTCAGAAGTGGGCCACTACTGAAGGCTGATCAAAAGGATTTGGAAATCAAGCAATTGCCTCTAATTGGATCCTTATGGCACTTATGGAGAGAATCCTTTCAGAAATCCACTTTTAGAAGGCGACATGTAGAAAATTTCAAATGTGGTGTAGCTAGAGTACCAGTAATTAAAATCAGACTACTATTCAATGTAGCTTTAGAGACTACTGATTCCCTGGATGTTCAAAAAGGCCCTTTTCATCCTTATCAAATAATACTTGCGTTTAGGGCATCCTACCCTCACTATTTTCAGATGTGATCCTTACCTTCTCTGTGTTAGCAAGCCCTGCTTGAGTGTTCAGGAATAGTGCAAAGCATTCAGTTCACATTTAGAGCATCGCGGTTCTTCTAAGGGCTACAAGGGAAAAAGAGATCCCTTGAGTTTGAAACTCCCTCAACAGTGGGCTGAAAATGGTGGCAGATTAGAGTGGGGTTGTCTGTTTGCAGTGTTACTTTTGGATGGCACGCATGATACAGAAGGCATTTGCCCTGCCACGGAGAAGACTGACATGACAGATAAAGGCATGTATCAACTAGCTGAAATCAGAGTACTTATTCTCATGCAAATTACAGATTGTGAATGCAGGAAACAAACTCAGACTAACACCTGTCATATAACACCTACAAAAGATTTCTGCTTTCGTGTCTCAAGGCTGTCTTCTGTTAGCCATAAATTGTATTTTGACAGGGTTTCATAAAATACAAATTATGGAACTAGTGAATCATGCTTGGTATTTCCATCAGACAAATTTGAATGGCTGTACATTTTAACTGAGCTGTAAATAGATTAAATTGCAAACTTAATCTGCTGAACTTTTGTAGCTTTACAGATTTTGAAGGAATATGATCTTGTATTCAGAATTTATTCCTAAAGTAATGCTGAGCATGACTATGTAACATAGTTGTTATAAGGCAGGATTTGAGGGATTTACCCAGCATTACATCAGATGCAGTATGTGTTTTAGATATATGTACATGTGCAGTTTTGTTACTTTCAATTCACCAGGGAAGCTATGTAATCAAAAGGAACTGAAGTGTTCTTTAACACCTCCACAGCATGTCTGTAGGCTCAGATTCATCCTGCTGAATCATGAATACTTACCCAGGGTGCTTAAATTCAGAGAGGGGCTGCTGTAAGCATCCTTCATAGTCCAGAGGACCAGCAGCTCCAACCCATGACTCACTCAAATGGGGCTTGCCCATGGGAGGCTGCTCCCCAGGAGATGGCTGTAGGCTGGCTCTTCTCCATCCCCTGCTGAGCTCACTCTTAGAGGGGAACCTCAAAGTGGCTACACTCCTCTGCTGGGCACCTCGTCTCAATGCTTTATTCATGGCAGAGGTGCAACAACTCTCTTTTCTATCTTGTAGAATTATTTTGCTGTGAAAAGCAAGATCAAGTCTCTGCAGCAAAATGTTAGGGAAATAAAGTATGAAACATTGAGAAGAAGAAAGATAGTAGGGAAAAAAAGAGTTCACGTGTCCAAACATTTTCTTTAAACATTTGTAAGAAAAAGCACAAAGTGGAAACTTATTGTACAGTATCATTCAGTTTTGAGTGAATCTTGAATGAACCTTATCTTTGCTTTCTCCTCCTCCCTCACTTCTTTTGGGATACCTGCTACATATTGTTCATGCAGCTTACATACTGAAGAACAAAGTAGTGAAAATATTAATTAGAAGTTCAACTTAATGGCCTGTTTGTTTTACTTGCACCTGAAGTCACTTTCACATCATAGACTGCCTCCTGCAAACTGTTTGGAACTCCTCAGGTAGCCATGTACCTTAGACCTCTGTACATTTGTAGTTGTAAATATGAGTGAAGTTAAATTAGTCTAGTTCTTTCTTGCTTACTCTTTGCTATAGACTAATCTCTGAAGGTCAACCTAATTCCCTTTATATGGGGTTTTTGCTTGACTTCTCTAGATCAGCGCAACACTGGAAAAAATCAGCTGACACAACTGTGGTGGTTTCACCCTGATGGGCAGTTAAATTCTACCACACCACTCTCTCATGCCTCATCCTCAAAGGAAGAGTGGGAGACAATATAATGGAAAGGGCTCAAGAGTTGAGATAAGGACAGGGTAATCACTCACCAATTACTGTCATGGGCAAAACAGACTCAGCACAGGGAGATTAATTTAATTTATTGCCTATTGCTAGCAGATTAGAACAGTGAGAATTAAATCAGACTAAAAATACCTCCATCCATCCTCTTCTACTCCTCCCCTCAAGTAGTGCAGTGGGACAGGGAATGGGGCTGCAGTCAGTCCATTGTGCTTCATCTCTGCCAATCCTCCATGGTCACTCTGTGCTCCTGCTCCATGTGGGGTCCCTCCCATGGATGCCATCCTTCCCCAGCTGATCCCACTTGGGCTTCCCATAGGCTGCAGCTCTCCAGGCACTGCTCCAACACAGCTCCGTACCACAGGGCCCACCCTTCAGGCACTGCTCCAGCACAGGGCCCCAAGGGCAGCAGCTCCTCCCACCTCCTGCCCCACCGCGGGCTCCTCTCCATGGATGCAGCTCCAGCCCAGGGCTGCTCCTGTGGCGGCTCTCCATGGCTGTGGCCTCTTCCAGGCCACATCCACTGCTGCACTGTGGGCTCCTCCATGGCTGCACGCGGAGATCTGCTCTGCATGGTGCCCATGGGCTCCACCATGGGCCTCTCCTGGGCTGCAGGGAACTTCTGCTCTGTGTCTGGAGTGCCTCCTGCCCTCTTTCCACACTGACCTTGGTGCCTACAGAGCCACTTCTCTTCCATTTCTCACTCCTCTCTCCCAGCAGCTGTTGCACAGTGTTTTTCCCTTCCTTAAATCTCCTCTCCAGAGCACACCCAGCACTGCTCATGGCTCAGCTCTGGCAGCAGTGGGTCCCTGTTGGAGCAGCTGGAGCTGGCTCTGATCTGACAACGGGGAAGTGCTGGGCTCTGCTCACGGAGGCCACCCCTGCAGCCCCCCACTTCCAAGACCTTGTCACATAAATCAAATACATGTGAAGTTGTTTTTAACCCCTTGAATGAAATTTGTGTGTCTGCAGAAAACTGAGCTATTTTAAATCTTGTATTCTGACTAACAAATTAAGTCTAAATAAGGTTAATCCACAAAGAAAATTACAAAACAAGTTCAAATCAACATTTTTGCTTTACAAACAAGCAAATAATTTATATTAAAAAGGAAAAAAAAAAAAAGAAGAAAAGAAATCTCTTTAGATTATTTGTTAAGCAACAACTCAGAATTCGGGTTTGTTTATTTTTCATTGACAAATTGTGACCAGGCATGGAATTAGTGTTGCAAAAAGAATGTGTTCATCCTTTCTTAAGACAGAAGAAAATATGGTTTAAAGTTTTTACTTATAATTTGGAATTTGCTGCCATTTTATTCATTTCATTTTACAGTACAGAGAAAAATAATAAAAAATATGATAGAAAAAGCTGTTGCAGAACATAAGTTTGCTGCTTTGGGTTAAATAAGTAATAGCTACATAACTGTCATCATACAATCACTTTTAACCTCTTTCATGGTATACAGAATAGGCCAGTCATTTAGGGGTGTTAAGTTTAAAAAGGCTTAAATTATATCCACACTAATGCAAAAATATTAATAGTTTTAATATTTACATTTTAAAAAAATCAGAACATTATTTTTGGTATTCTACTCTTTTCAAGATAGTGTGGTGTTATTGAATTCACATTTTTGTTTCTTACAAATTTAAAGATAAGTTGTACATCTGATATTTTAACTTTGAAATGACCATTTCAATGTTTTGTGGACAAGAAGAGTTAAAGATGTTATTTCAGGAACAGGCTGAACAAATGATAATTAATGATCCTCTGGATGTATCTGCAGATACATATTTTGCCACAAATGCCCTGAAAGAATTTGAAGGACAAAGCACAGTGTGCTGGTCACACCAGTTTTGATTTCCGCAGGTTTTGCAGATGTATAGTAGCTTAACTGTACACTTTTGTCTTAATCAGACCACAGCATTGAGGAAATTCTGTAAACCTAATATATTTTTTCTGAATTTCACAAGATACTACTAAACTTACAAAGACTGTGCCAATTTTAAATTTTGCTTCTCATACCTGGTTGAAAGAAATTATCTGTAAGAAACATACGTTTCTGAAGGAAAATTATTTTAGTCATGGAACAATTCGTTTTCTACTCAGCATCATTAGAAATATTAGATGCTTTCCCAGGAATATGGGAGAATGCAATTTCTTTAAAATTAGCGTTAGTATCTATTAAATACTTTCCAGTCTCCAGCAAATAAATTTCATAGAATCATGGAATCATAGAATGATTCAGGTTGGAAGGGACCTTAGAGATCATCTTGTTCCAACCCCCCTGCCATGGGCAAGGACACCTCCCACCAGACCAGGTTGCCCAAAGCCCCATCCAGCCTGGCCTTGAACACTTCCAGGGAGAGGGTCATCCACTACTTCTCTGGGAAATCTGTTCCAGTGTCTCACCACCCTCACAGTGAAGAATTTCCTCCTTATTTCTAGTCTAAATCTACTCTCTTCCAGTTCATAACCATTACCCCTTGTCCTGTCATTATCTATCCTTGTAAAAAGTCCTTCCCCAGCTTTCCTGTAGGCCCCCTTCATGCACTGGAAGGCTGCTATCAGGTCCTCCCGCAGCCTTCTCTTCTCCAGGCTGAAGAGTCCTAACTCTCTCAGCCTGTCCTCGTAGGGGTGGTGCTCCAGCCCTCTGATCATTTCCGTGGCCCTCCTGCGGACCCGCTCCAACAGCTCCACATCCTTCTTGTGTTGG
>WBMW01003903.1:107039-146386 GCA_013396635.1 Penelope pileata
AAAAAACAAACAGAATCAAGATTAGAGTAAGTGTTTACACTTTTGGGTATCCCGTTCACATCCTCTTTATTCATTAGTTCTTTTAGATTCAGAGACTTTAGAGAAAACAGCAACAGCAAAAAACTACAATGTTAATTTAGCTAATTTTCATCACCTGCTTATAATGGATGCCTAGTATTTCCCCAAATTACGCCTGAACCAACCCCAGTCATTTGTATTTGATGGAAGAAGGTGCTTTTAACTGCAAGCCACTATTTATCAGCTTCTCCAGTGTCTGTACTGTAGCGTATGGTGTACTAATTTTAATTAGGCCATGGCTGTATTAATAGTTGTTGCTGATTTGTTATTTTGCAGTTGTGCTTAGGAATCCCAGATGTAGACCATTTTGCTCTCAGTGTTCAGAAGTGCAACAAGAATTTATTACCTGCCTCTCATAGATTACAGACTAAAATGATTCACTTGGGATCAGTAAACTCCCCGTGCTTTCTTACAGTATCCCAACGGCTAACATTTTGGTTAGAAAAGTATTAATGGATTATTATTGCTAATACTAATTAAAGGAACATGAAAGATTCAAAACAATTTTTTAAAGAAAGCTTATTGAAATGAAGAGCTAAGGTCTCGTTCTTATCCATTTCTTTATTAAGCTCTACTTAAACAGTACAAGGAGAGGAAACGTAACCTGAAAGATTTCACATTCCCATCTTAGCAAGTGTCAGTATCGTCCCTGAATGTGACTCTTGCTATATTTACCTGGTAAGTTTGCCACTTATTCTGAAGCACAGTGATTCAGGCACTCATTGGAATGGGATGTTAGGAGCTATGTGTGTTTTTCTACCTGAGGCCGTAAGTGCACAGCAAACAGCAAATGTTGGCTTTAGGGCTCCTCATAACAGTTCAAAAAGACAAGGCTAGGTGATGCAAAAGGCTGATTCTATGTTATCCTGTTCAAATGGCTCCAGTTTGTTCAAAAATAGCTGAAGGGTTAATTTTGTACCAACAGGCTTTGTACCAGAGTAGGCATTGCTCATCCCCATCATACTAGAGCTGATATCATTTGTTCTCCCGTCTCTGGAAAAAAACATAATGCCAAAACAAATTCTGACGTGTGTACTCTGGCTAATGTGACAGAAACACAGCCATCTGACCACAGTTAAGCTGGATCACATTTGTTTCATGCAGGACTAATTTTGCTATTGATCACTAAAAAACACAACAGTAAAGATCGTAGAAACAGGCACTCTGAAGGAAGACTGTATGAATATCCTCTCCCTACCTGATGACAAAGCATCATCTGTCCCAGTCAGTATTGATATGAACAACTCCAAGGTGAGTAGAAATCCCCCCACCCCAACTGAAATATACCCTCCTTAACAGTGAGTGAAGCTGTCCTCCACCCAAACGAACAAGGCATACACTTAACCTCAAACTGAAAAAAGGAAATAGTTTTGTACCTGACAAGGGGATAGATTTTCACTTCCCTCACCACATGGGAAATGTGCTTTGTGGGTAGAGCTAAAACACACCCCAGATAATCCCATAGTTGCTCTAGCAGCCAAAACATCCTACAGTGTGTTTACACCGTATCTTCCTGATTAACAGTGTCCTGGGTGAGGCTCTGTGGCTGACCTTATTTTCCACATTCTGCAGTTATCTATGTGTCATTTTCACAGAATTATATGAAAATGCTTTCCAGTTTTTACAGATTTCTTTGGAAGGAACTGCTTTCACCTATAACAAAAGAACAGTTTTGTTTCTTAACGGCACTGAAGATAAGCCAAAATGCACTAATTTCTCCTCACTTGTAAAACATTTAACATATCGCTACCCACACCCTGTGATTTCAAGACTCCTAGGATTTATATTTTAAAAGCATAATTGAAACTTCTTGGCAAGGGCCCTATGACTTCCAGTCAAAATGGTTATAGAAGAAAAATTCTCTGTCTTCATGTAAAAGAAATCCTGCCTAAATTAAAAGCAGTTGATATTAGCTCTTTTTCTCCTATAATAATATCTACCATTAAGATGACAGCTAAAATATAAGGTGTTCTTGTATTTCAAGGGACTATGAGAGGAAAGAGGGCTTGTAGGGCTATTTTAGTGATGCTGAGCTGAAATCATAATATATTTTGTCGAAACATCAGTTTGCCCATCTACACATGGAGATGTATTTTTAATTTAAAATTTATTCAAGATCTCAAGTGTTAGCTCATGATATCATGATAATTCAAAGTCAAATCTAGCACAGGAAGGAAGGTGCAAATGTTCCTGTTGTTTGTGGTATATTGCAACAGCAGTTTTCTTAAGATTTTGAAGTAATTTAGATGAAAAGGGTTCACCTACATTATCTCATTTTTAAGAAAACTGAATGTGGAGGTATTGCTGGCATTCAGCACTTTTTTCTGCTCTTCACAAAAGATATGTTAATGTTCTGGAGAGAAGCAGGTGTCCAAATCATATCAACACAGAGGGCACTCAGCTTCTTATAAACTTCAGATACCCATACGGTGTCAGCGAAGAATGATAACCTAAAGCAAAATTTTAGCAAAATTGATCTGATGGCAGTAGAACATGGCAAACATTGTGAGGCACTATCAAACACCATAACCTATACGCAAAGGTATATCTTTCTTTTTAGACTCCTAATCTTGTGTCTATCTAAAAGGTTCCAAGAAGCTCCCTGTATCATTTATTTTTTCCCTTCTGCCAGGCAGAAGGCTACACCCCTAACAAGCATCTTTGGCCATGGATCTGGGGCAGCAGCAATCTTGTTTTCTCTGCAGAACAGAGTCACAGGATTCCACAGCCACTGAAGCTCAGCACTTCGGTACCGCCAAGTGCAACCAGCACCTACCTATTGCCCTCCTCTGCTAAGGAATGTCCTCCTGGAATAACACCTGACCCATTATAATCCTCATTTCATACCACACAGACAACAAACTGTCTTGATTATTTATATTACAATGATTATTTAATATTACAGTCTAATATTTTGTTTTAGCTTACAGAGAGAAAAAATGTGTAACGTTGACTGTAGTTTATTTTCTGCTCAGTGCTGTTGCCCGCAGGCCAGACTGATGGCAGGTCTACGATTACAGATCGGAATGAAAGGCCAGCTCTGAATTTAAATTACTCAAAGTGGTGTTCAAAAAGAGACTGTTCCTGCTAGGATCTGTGTTAACAAATATGCAATTACATTGATGTAATGGTGGTTATCAAAGAAAAATGTGAGATTCATGATGGGAACAAAAGTTACCCAGCAGTTTACCCTACATTATGGTATTCTATTGCAAAGGAAATGAGAATAATCACTAATCTTCATGTCCTCATGGTAGTTATCTAACAATAACAATCACTTTCAGTAGGTAAATGAGATTTGGCCTTCCAGGAGATAAGAAAAAATGTTAAAGTTATGCTTATGAAAAGCCAAATGAAGTGATGTGATTGCTGTGACCTTTTTTTTTTTTTTTTTTTTTTTTGTCTTNNNTGTATGCTGTCCTCATCTGTGCAGTTCTGTCTGTAGTTGATCTCTAGGACCCTCAGGGCAGGGAAACTGTTAACTCATCAGAGAAGGATCCCTTTTTGTTCTAGATTCTGTACAATACTCAGCAAAAGCAGCCTTAATCCCTTTAATAACAATAAAAATAAATAAAGATATCATAGTATTGTGGGGTTGCAAGACACTTCAAAGCACCAGAAGTCTATCTACAGGGCTGCTCCAAAAGTAATGTCTCCTGTTTTATTATGTTGGCCCACAACATCAGAGGTGGATGTTGGTGGTATGGCAGCAGAGGTTGAACCTTCCCACCAATATTCTGTTACATTTTGTTGCGGTGTGACAGATGGCAGTGGATGTGCAGTCTGACACAACAGTGTCTGACGTGGAAGTGTGTATGAAGCAGAGGTGTGGAATTGAATTCCTCCGTGAGGAAAAAATTGCACCCATTGACATCTATCAACACTTGCTGAACATTTATGGAGACCAAACAGTGGATGTGAGCACAGTGAAGGGTGGGTGGTGCGTTTCGGCAGTGGCGATAGTGGAAAGGGGGCACCTCTGCTGGTGCAGATAGTTACGAGCGCAGCATGCAGGCTCTTGTTCATCGCTGTCAAAAATGCATAGCTCACGGTGGTGACCATGTTGAAAAACAGTGTTTTGTAGCTGAGAATTTGCTTTATTGAACAGTGTTATTGTGCTCTTTGTATCTGTTGTAGTTTCCATGGAAATAAATAGGCAGCATTACTTCTGGAGTGACTTGCTTTGAGGAAGAATTAAATGTGCATAGGCTATTTCATGATAAATTTGTCCAGCCAGTTCTTAAGATGGCGTTCTTAAGTTCAGGAGATAAACAGAATTCTTCAGTTACTCTCTGAAGCTTGTCTTGTTGCTTAGTTCTTCATATATTTAGAAAGTCTTCCCAATTATTCATGTGGAGGGGAAAAAACAGGGAACATTTTAATTGTGATAAAATGTTGATTTGTTTTTTTAGTCAGGTACCTACAGATGACTGTGATGCCCATGTTCATAAGGGAAAGAGAGCCCCAAGTCTCAGTAGAACAGCTTCAGAGAAAGAGCACAGCATGTCTGCACAATCAGAATACTTCTGATGTCAACACCTGGTTTTATATGTGACTATCATGCATAGATGCATAGAAAATGCTGTTAAGTAGCTCAGAAGCAAAAATACATTGAATCTCTGTCAGGAATACAATAAAAGATAATAAAAGATTGTGAGTATTTTCTCTTCTACCCTTCTTCAAAGTTGGCATGCATAATGTGCTCTCTTATTTCTAGAGGACTACAAAATCTAATTTTTTCACCCTAAAGACAACATTTTATTTTGCTAATATAGATAAAGTGTCCTAGCACATGATTTCATTGTTGCTGAATTCTACCTTTGGAACAGTAACATGAAAGAGTATCAGACTGTAAAAACTTCATTACATTCATTTTATTACTGTTGTTTTGTTTGTTTGTGAGTTTGCTTTTTTTTTAATATCACAGAATCACAGAATCACAGAAGTGCAGGGGTTGGAAGGGACCTTAAGAGATCATCGAGTCCAACCCCCCTGCCAGAGCAGGTTCCCTACTGCAGGTTGCACAGGCAGGCGTCCAGGCGGGTCTTGAATATCTCCAGGGAAGGAGACTCCACAACCTCCCTGGGCAGCCTGTTCCAGTGCTCCATCACCCGCACTGTGAAGAAGTTCTTCCGCATGTTGGTGCGGAACTTCCTGTACTCCAGCTTAAGGCCATTGCCCCTTGTCCTGTCCCCACTGACCACCGAAAAGAGGTTCCCCACCTCCATTTGCCTCCCGCAACGAAGATACTTATAAACATGGATCAGGTCCCCTCTCAGCCTTCTTTTCTCCAGGCTGAACAGACCCAGCTTACTGAGCCTCTCCTCATAGGGGAGATGCTCCAGGCCCTTGATCATCTTTGTGGCCCTCCGCTGGACTCTTTCCAGGAGGTCCCTGTCTTTCTTATACAGGGGAGCCCAGAACTGGATACAGTACTCCAGCTGAGGCCTGACCAGGGCAGAGTAGAGGGGGAGGATCACCTCCCTCGACCTGCTGGCAATACTCTTTTTAATGCACCCTAGGATCCCATTGGCCTTCTTAGCCACCAGGGCACACTGCTGGCTCATGGCCAACCTGTCATCTACCAGGACCCCCAGGTCCCTCTCTGTAGAGCTCCTCTCCAGCAGGTCATCCCCCAGCCTGTACTGGTACATGCGGTTATTCCTCCCCAGGTGCAAGACTCTACACTTGCTTTTGTTGAACCTCATCAGGTTCCTCTCTGCCCATCTCTCCAGCCTGTCCAGGTCTTGCTGAATGGCAGCACAGCCTTCTGGCGTGTCAGCCACTCCCCCCAGCTTCGTGTCATCAGCAAACTTGCTGAGGGTGGACACTATCCCCTCATCAAGGTCGTTGATGAAGACATTGAACAAGACTGGACCCAGCACCGACCCCTGGGGAACACCGCTAGTTACAGGCCTCCAGCTGGACTCTGTGCCGCTGATCACTACCCTCTGAGCTCGGCCAGTCAGCCAGTTCTCAACCCACCTCACCGTCCACTCATCTATCCCGCATTTTCTCATCTTTGCTATCAGGATGTCATGGGAGACAGTGTCAAAAGCCTTGCTGAAATCAAGGTAGATGACATCCACTGCTCTCCCCCCATCTACCCAGCCAGTGATGTTATCATAGAAGGCTACCAGGTTGGTCAAACATGATTTCCCCTTGGTGAATCCATGCTGACTACTCCTGATAACCTTCTTCTCTTCCAATTGCTTGGAGATGGCATCCAGAACAAGCTGCTCCATCACCTTTCCAGGGACAGAGGTGAGGCTGACTGAATATGCATGTATATTGGGTAAATATTCTGTGAAATAACCTATTGTGGAATAGTAGTTTGTTTTTTTTCCCTTGGAGTTCATTCAACACAAACATAAATGTCCCACTGAAATAGGTTAGAGGATATTTTTTGTAAATTTAGGTTAGCAAAACCCAACATAGCCTGCTGACAGACAAGAAAAGCTATGTCTACACTGCAATGAGGAGATCAAATTGGTACACATGCAGACTTAACTGAGCTAGCTCTGATCTTCTTATTATCTGCTTCATTCTTGTACCAAAGGCAGAAAACCTACCTGAACATAGATTTTGCTGTGAGCAAAATCCAGGCTTAAGTGCAAGCATAATGTGCAAGCATAATTTTGAGAAATCCATATTATGCTTGCACATAAATCTGAATGTTCACGTGGCAGCCGTATCCTATGGTATGCAGTTTTAAATCAAAACTAGCTCAGTATGTCTTACTCATGCTACAATCACATTTCAGTCTGAAGCCTCCATATAGCCTAAATCGAAGCAGTAATGCATACTTCACACTTAGAAATGGTCTTCCAGCTCCAGCCATCTGTGGGACAGATGTACAACACATTTTTCACATCTACAGCAAAAACAGTTTCATATCAACGTTCATGTTGTACTTCTTCTCAACCATCCATTTCCAGATCTCGCTGACGGCAGCAGTCATGTTGCATGTTTCATTTAATACCTTTGCACCCCTGTTTTCATCCATCCCATGTGAACACACATGTTCCCCCAGGCAGTCTTGGCAAAGTCCGTGAGGGTCACTGAACTGAACAGGGAGGAAGTTGATAACTGTGGCACTGAAATGAGTGCACAACTACCGAAATGAGAAAGCCGTGCAAACCGTGAGAACATGTGGTAAATTTGGTCATGGGAGCCATTTAAACAGGAATCCTGGACTGTCAGCATATTTTTGGAACATGCAGTCAGATTTTATCAAACCAACCCACATTCCCTTCCCAACCATGACAATACAAATGTACAACTTTTTACATTAACGATCTAGAACAGACTACAAGTTAATTGCAAGTAGAACATAATGGTCTTTAGAGTACTTTGCTGCGCACTAACCCCTAGCCACTTTCCTCTCCAAAAGATACTATATGACAGAAGTTCTGTAGAGAAAAAATGTTAGGGTTCTCTACCATCACAGAAAATGAGAACTTTAAATAAAATATTTTATTTTTGTCTTTTTCACAATGTAAAATGCTCATCCAGTGCTCCACACAACTGCCAGACTTCACTTGGAGATGTGATACCACTGCATGGAGATGACTTGCCACATCACCCATTGCCCCTCCAGCAAGCAATACCTACCGCAATGTACCTAGTGCTAGCATGGATTAAAAAGCAGAGGAGAGCACTAGCAGGATGAAGCTGGAGCCTCACAATGTGTTACCATTTAAAAGAAGAAAATGTGCTGCTTTTTTGTGATAATATTTGATTCAGAGCACTGCACATTATTACTCTACAAACTACCCTGCTGTTCTTTCTGTTGTAACATGAAATTTGAATCCATGGAGAAGGGGTCCAATTCAGCTCACCGTGGTTAAGTGCATTTTACCTGACGTGTGTCCTCAGATCTTCTGGTGAAAGTACTTATGAAAGTGAAAATGTATGGTAATAAATGATAGTAAGTGCTTGTTTTCCTGCTCAGTATGTTGGAGCTCTAGTCTGGGAATATGGGGTACCACTGTAATACAAATATCTTGCTGTTGCTTTGTTGCTGCTAATAATAACAACAAATGTCTGTTGTTAATGCTATTAAAACTGCTTAAGAGTTTGGAGTTTATTTTGTGAAGCTGCATATGATGAAAAAGAAATATCCTTATGTTCATCTATTGTTAACTGGGCATGTACATTTTGTTACCTGAAATACACTTTTCACCCCAGTTTAAATAAACCATTTTTCTTATTTACTGTACCATGAAGGACAAGACTAGTAACTGTAGGTAGACTAAATGAGAGCAATTAGTGGTATTGCACAGATATCCATTACAGCCTAGCTAGCATTAGCACTTTGTATCCTATTTGATGAGAACTAAGCACAGTGGTATTTGCTAATGTTATTACTTCTGCATTCAAAGGAAAGTGAAATGGGTCAAGATTCAGGAACTGTAACCATAGTAATGAGTAGCAGGATTCCAGCGTTTAAAGGAGAACTGTTAATTTTTGAAGGACAATTAAAAAAAAAAAAAACAGTAAGGAAATAAGATATAGAAAGAACACAAAGAAGTATAACCTACCAGTAATGCTAAAGAGCCCAAACCTAATCCTGGTGAAATTACCTGATCTCCTATTGATTTATTGGCAAGAAGATCAGTCTAGCAACTAATAACAGTTCCTTATGACTTAAAGTTCCTGTGCTTGGTGATCCAAGGAGTCTGAGCCAGGACATGAATCTCCTTTCCCAGTCCTGGCCTTGCTATATGCCCAAACAAAAGGACATGCACTCCATTCTAAACAGCTAAAGATAGCATTTGCCAAATGCAATAAAAGCTGCTTGCAGATTGAAATTTTGAGAAGTTCAGCATGTTTTTTTTTCTTTTACCAATAAGCAAATATTGCACAACTCTTGAAGATAAACCATGTTCCAGATTTTCCAATAATTTTAAGAATCACATAGTTTAACTGTATTTTCTTCCCATCATATCAGTTTCCAGGTAACGAAAGTGTATGATCTCACATCACACTACATGAAATTGAAATTCTGTCCTCACACCTATGCAGTACTCATCATTTCAGTAATGTTATACGAATATGGTTCAGAGCGGAGTTTGATCTAAAATGCTAAGATTTCAGTTATCTCCACTTTGACACATAGAATCTAAATTGTATGCAGACAGACAGCCATTCTCAACGTTTTTCTGCTCTCTACAATTTCTTTTTGCCTCTTATGTTATTCACTTACACATTGACTGATTTTTTTAAAATATTCCTTAAAATTTAATAGATAAATTACTCTTTAACTTAAGCAATTGTGTCTGTTCTCCAATCTTATTTTCAAGATGCTTTGTTACTTTTTCTTTCAGCTTCTTGTGCTTCTCCAGGGTGCAATTTCTATCAGAATTTTCTGCATCAGAAAGTTACACAGCTAGTCAAAATTAGCCATCAAATCTCTCCCCATTTGTGGGGAGAGGCAATGAGGTCAACTGATCTGTCTTTCCTCACCAACTACAGGAGGAGTCTAAACAAAGAGCTTGAAGTAGACAAACAGCTTTTAAATAGGCAACACTGGAGCAGATAATTAACAAATGATACAGATAAATGATTGCCAGCCTCTTAGGATGTTGCAGATATTAACTAAGGAACAAAGGTGCTTTAAGAATGCTGAAATATTTGGTTAATACTGCTTGACTGTTTCTACTTCTGTCTCTTTTAAGTCCATCTACCATTTTTGAATTAGTTCACTTTTGTTAGACATGAAGTATGGCAATAGAGTGGTTACCTACCACTTTCTTTTTTGCTTATAGACAAAACTCTGCAACCAGGAAATTTGGTGACAAAATTCAGGCTTCTACCAGATGTATTAAGTTTCCATTGTTCCAAGGATCTGCCAGTTTCCACCTTACCTTAGCCTCTCCAAACTTGTTCTTACCACTTTCCTTCTTAAGCAGCCACCTGTCTGTTCTCTGAGTACATGATTATTTTTCTAAGAGCGACATTAAAATCAGTTTTACCCTTCTCTGCCCATGCTTGTAGCCCCATGAGCCCCTTCCATGTGACTGCATGGCTGTCCAAGTCTGACACCATTCCTCCTAGATCTGAGATGCTTCAGGGTCTTATCACCTCCCTGTGACATTCTGTCTCATGAGTAGTCTCCAAAAATCAATAGTATCCAAATCTGTAGGGCTTCCTGTATGTCTAGTCAGTTTCTTCTCCATTGCTACAGGAGAAGGAATCAAAGAGGAACCTTTCAGGAGAGAAGGAAATAGTGCTTCTGCAGAGACAGACAGAGCTTACTAACCTTAAATCCTCTCACAGCTGAAGTGAGAGAGCTGATCTTTTATGATATGACAAAACAACGTGTGCCCCAGTCAACGAGATGTGATGTGCGCCTGCTGCTCTGTGTGGTGCTTTACATGCCAAATGCATTTGCTTACACAGTAGATAAAACATAAAATCCAGCTCTTCTTTCGAAGTTTCATCTACTACTAAGTTTATCTTGTTCTGTGAACCTTTAGAATCAATCAGCAAACAGTGTGTGTGCAGGAGGTAAAACAGAAATAAGAAAGGAGAAAAAAATAATAATAATAAAAAAAGAAATTGAAATCAGACCCAGTATGCACTTGTGGGCACACAAACACATGCGCGCACGCACATACAAAGGCAAATCTTGCTGAAGCATGTAGTCAGATTTGTGTTTTGGAACGACAGAGCAATAGCTTTGAAATATGATTGGATTTCCTTAGAGGTTCCCATTGTAAATCATAACTGATTGAAATGAACTGTCAACTGCAATTTGTTAATTTTATATGCCTTACTCCCTATCTGAATGTGAAAACTTGCCAGAAAAAAAATGCTTTAGAAACTATTAGTGATTTTTATGTGTTCTTGAAATGTAATTTTTTTAGTACTTAATCCTCCTGAATGTTTGGGATGAGCATTGAGGAAAATGACTGCCACATGCCATGTAGTAATGAGCACAGTAAATCAATTACTAGTAAACTGTTAGACCGTTTCTAAACGGGAAAAAAAATCTTTATAATCATTGCCATGTTGAAGTTATTAAAAAAAAAATTGAAACTGCATTTACTGATTCTATAAAAAGCATTTAAAACAGCTGCAACAACTTGTATACTGTTAAGAATCACGAAAGACTCCTGTCACAGGATTAATATTTCTCTTTAAGGTAAATGTATTATAGAACACAATATTGCTTAAAAATAGCACCACCAATTTAGGAGGAAATGAAAAGGACTACATCTCCCTGAAACTGCAAATTTGAAATCTGAATTATGTGAACTGAGATTGCAGCAGAAATCTACCCTCTGAGCCTGTTCTGAAGAACAAAACAAATTGAGCAATGTTCAATTAAAGGGTTAATAAACTTCAGAAAGAATATAAGTGTATGCTGAGAGCATCATGGGAATGAGAGTGGGAATGGAATGATACCACCACTGTAAGCAGCACTAACACCACAGTTTACAGTGCACTAATACGAGCTCCTGGTTATATAAGCCTCAGGAAAATCCCTGCAACATTACTTGTAGGAATACAGAATACAGTCTCAGAAAGTCCCTACTCCCTAACCTACTCCAGTTAGAAAGTGCTTAGGCCTTTTCTTTAATCAGATAAAGTATGCCATGATAGCAGATTATGTTTACCTAACACCTAATGTCCTGAAATATCACCTTAAACACTTGTCAGATTGTTTCCAGAAAGACACTGAATCTCACCAGTGACACATTTGTCAGGAATGTCAGCTTCTATCATTCCTATGACCCCAACACAGAGATATTCAGATTTACTAATGGACTCCTGGGAATAACTATGAAAATAGCTGTTACTTCCTTGAGAAGAAAATGGAGAAAGAACATGACCTATACTTATTTTGAAACTACAGATCTGCAACTGTCTGTACTGGCAGCTTCAACTTAAAATTGGAGACGGTGGCTCCGACTGTAGTAGATTTGAGAAATATCTGTCTCACTTATATCTGACTCAGAACTGGCTCTGGGATGAGTTGTATAGTAGGTCAGCAGTAGCAGAAGGTCAAGCAAGATGGGAGGGGGGAATTTTCTGGAATTTAGGATTCCAAACTAATGAGTTTGGAGAATTTGCAGGCTGAGATATTTGCAAAGGAAGCCATATAGACTCAGATCACAGCCATAAATTCAGATTTATTTTTGCATTTCCTGCTGGCTGGTTATTAGAGTTCTTAATTCATGTTTTCCCATGTCTTCAGATGGGGGTGAACTTATCAGAATGAATGATGAAATCCTGATCTTGAAAAGCCTTTTATTCTACATTCGCCAAGCATTTTACTATGTGTTGAAGTGCCAAATGTTTACTAGATGCTTAGGGTTTGGTCTGAGTTTTGGCTTTTTTGTTTGTTTGTTTGCTTTTGTATTTTGCTAATAAAATTAGATGCAACGTTAGTAACAGAAGGCTTACTTCTCAATGGTAGCAACACATAGTAAATGTGCAAAAACAACTCCATTTCAAGGGCTGTGTGTTGCCTTTATGACTGATTATCCATTTTCACTGCATTCTGTATAATTCAGTGCATTTATGCTTTCAAGGATTTACGTATCATTTCAGTCAAAAATCTGGGGTGGACAGAATATGGCATTTTACCTACGCAAAGAAAGATCTAGTGATCTTTTCTTTGATAAAATCTAATTCTCTATTTTTTTTTTTTTTTTTTTTTGGGGGGGGGGGGAAGGGAGGAGCATAGGCTTGGAAATAGGATGGGAAAAGAGCTTTTTACAAGACATGCCTCCTTTGTTGTTCCTGCAAAAATCCGTCAGAAACAAGTCAAGACAAGCCCTAATCCATAAATCGGACTTTGAAAAAAGTAAAGGCATTCTCCAGAAAGCGGGGCAGCTGCATTGCTTGTGCCTTCTAACTCCACCAACCTGGAGTCAAACTCTGTGTGTGAGGAAACCACTGCATGGGGATGGATGGAGAGATGGGCAGGCAACAAACACATTAGGGACAGAGACTTAGATAGGAAACAAGCATGTTAGGATCAGATAGATGGGTGGGAGGCAAGCGCATTAGGAGAGCATGGTCAGGGAGGTTAGAGCTGGAGTTTTACAGAAAAAACACAACAGAACATATATTGATTAGTTAGGCAACAACAGAGGTTAAATATCTAAATTTAAAACATGTTTTAAATAAAAACAAAGCCTTGCCAAACACCCATGAAAAAGCAGCTTCAGTCCAACAGTGGGGAAAGGACAGCAAAGATGTGCAGCTGTACTCACAGCTCACCTGCTCCTCGTGTCACGCAGACCTAGGCTGTGACTAGTGCTCTCGGTTATCCCCAAATAATCCGCAGCCTAATGCACTACTGCTGACAGAGGAAGTTCTCCTGTAATAATTCATATTTAACTCTGATATGGAGGTGCTACTTGGTGAGAATACTGTCCCTTCTCCACCATAATCCTGTCTACATTCAGCTTTATGAGACAGAAGAAAAGTTAACGTTGGTAGTAAGGATGATTTTTTTGTTTGTTTGTTTGATGTGGTCACTGCTTCCTAGGAGCGGATCTGGGAGCATAACAATCACTTTACACCGGCTCAAAAACTCACCACATTTATAACATGTTCTTAGGGGGCTGAAGCTGAAAAGCCAGAACTGAAATTTACTGAAACAAGTACTGAAATTTAAATGGATGCTGATTCGTACTGACATTCCTATTTACTTTCCAAGGCTGTAATGACTAATGCTTCCGTAGAAGCATCATCTCTGACTACACTAAAAGCTTCCACTTTCTTTAACTATAAAATTTAAGGATTCGTTTAAATTAGGAGCCTACTCTGTCCTTGTCGTCTTTATACATAAGAATGCTGTAAAATAAACTTATGACAGAAAAATCACTTCAATCAATATTCTTATTTGATTTTTCCTTCTAAACCAACTGTCTATAGCTGTTGATGGGCTGTAACTTTTCATTTGTAGTAAAAGAAAAAGTAAGCAATATAAAAGGTTTTTTGTTGTTGCTTTTTTTTTTCCTACTGGTGAATTTAGGTTTCATCCTAGCAGGATACAAAATTCTAAATCGAATCCCCACGCTCAGTAACTGAAGCTTAACACTTTGGAAATTATTTTTGGGTTTAGGGATGTGGAAGTTCATCTGGAAAATATTCCACCCTTTGATCCAGTACACATCAATTTTAGACTTACCTTAACAGCTTTAAGCTTGGAATTCCTTATTTCCAATCTTTCCCTTGTTATCAGGACAACACAGAGAGTTCTGTTTACCAGCAGCCAAACGAATTGCAGATGACAGTCGAACAGGAATTTGTAAAGTCTCTGTTCCACAGACAGTCATGATCCACTTAGCTGAAAAATATCTCCAAAGTGCCATTTTCAATATTTTCAAGAATGTCTAAAAATCTAAAGGTCCATACTGAAGCTTTTTCTCCCCCTCTCTTCTACCATAGGTTCAAAAGATTTATAGCCCATGAATTTATTATAAATATGAATTCTTATATCATATGCAGAGCCAGAGGTTTCTACCTCAGTTCTTCAAGGCTATCTTTATTCACTTGCCACTTAGAGAAAACTTTCTTCTTTCCAGTAAACCACTCTCAAATAACACAGCTGATTGTGAAAACCAAGCTCTTTGCCTGCATTATACTCTTTGTGTTTTTATGGGCTGCTTTTGCAGACTTTGCTTGCTTTGGATAATCTTCATTTACACCAGTATTTAAATTGAAGTGAATGGAACTTCTTGCATAAGACACTACATGACATGAGCAACGTCAGCCAGGCTCTCTGTAGGTATTGAAGTATGTAATTTTTCCTTGCAACAACAGTACGCTTCAAAAGAAAGAGCAAGAAAGGAAATCTCCTTTGAGTGCAAGTCCTTTTGAAGTCAAGCACTGAAGTCTCGAATTCCAAATCAGTACACATGCCCTTCATGAGAGCAGTGAGCAGTTTTTACCATCCTGAAACTTCGCATTCATTAATCAAGCATCAGTAACATTCATATTTGTGAATACAGATGTTTTCTGAATTGTATTTGGCAACATTCATTTACAAAAGAAACTGGCCCAGGCTATTAGTGTGATGTGGTATATGTCAATAGACTACAGATGTCTGATGCTATATTGAAAAGTATATTTAAAGAGTATTGGTCTGTGCAGCCTGCAAATTTCAGCACAGAGTGCAGTAGCATATTTCCAGACTTGCCAATTTATGGATTTTGTTTATGTGGAAATTTATATTAAAAGTGGATGGGATATAGGATTTTTTCAGTATTCATTTAGGATCAATTTGTCCTTCTTGAGTACTAAACACAAAGAAGGGTGAAGTTGTAAGGAAGTTTCTCAAGCCACCAACCATAGCGGAGAATACAGATCATTGCTGTCCCCAAACACTAAAGAGCCCAGAAACTGATGTTTCTACATAGCTCATGTATCTGCCAAATATTAAAAAAAAAATAAAAGGAACAGGACATTACTTCTTTCTTTTCATGTCTCATATTTTTGACCCAAGGCAACACTACTGACTTTGATGGCCAAGAGCGTCATAAGACTTCATGAAAGACAGTTAACCCATACCCAACTAATGATAAAACTCAAGGAAATAGCCACAAGTTGTGCCAGGGGAGGTTCAGGTTAGATAAAAGGAAAAACTTCTCCTCTGAAAGAGTGGTAAGGCACTGGAATGGCCTGCCCAGGGAGGTGGTAGAGTCACCGTCCCTGGTCGTGTTCAAGAAGCTTTTAGATGAGGTGCTAAGGGATATGGTTTAGTAGTTTAGTGCGAAATATTGATGGTAGGAGGATGGTTGGACTAGATGATCTTGTAGGTCCTTTCCAACCTAGTGATTCCACGATTCTATGATTCTAACTAATTCTATGATTCTAGGCATCCTTAGAAAAGGAGCTAATCCTTCACATCCCATTTTCTCTTCCCATTATCACCAGTATCACTTGTCACTTATATTTCAAAAAAAAAAGTTTGCTATATTTTTCACTCTGGATGAACATGTAGATTTTATACATGAAATTGTCTCAGAAATCAAGTTTTCACTGTGTGCCAGAAATAATGGCCTAGGGAATGCCCTAAAAGTAGGAGCACCTTTTCCATAGATGCTTGTTTCCAACCTGCATGACCAATGAGGTGCCTGCCATAGGAAGCATGTCATCCAGCCAAATAGATGAGATGGCTTCCAGCAGAGGATGGATGCTGTGTGAAGGTGTTGCTTGGACTCATGAGCCTCCAGGGCAAGAGAATTTCAGACTCTGATTGTAAAACTTCTCATTGATACAACACCACATTCCCTATATACACCCTGAAGTCTGCCAGGTCCCCTTCAAATGTCATCCAGCCCTTTCTGAGCCATGTAAGTGAGAAGCTGAGCAACCACAGCTCCATTCTGCCATTTTCTTCATATGACTGTGAATCAGTTTCTGTGAGGTTTAGAAGACGTTTAGTACCAGGAAAAAAAAAAAAAAGATGTAAGAGGGTGTTTTAATTGCCACAGTAGTTTGCAGATCATGACAGGCTAGCACAAGAGAGCACATAATCTTACGAAACACAAGTGTTCCAGGACAGCTAAATGGAAGACTTCACTTGCATAATTTGAGAAAAGTTCAGCTCTGAAGTATGACAGGAAAAGTCTTGCTCAACACTGTTGTTTCCATTTTAACTCAAACTGAATAAACACATTCAAATGAGTCCGGATTTATGACAGGAGATTTCCTGCATATGTACTCAGGTGATATGTACAACTCTGTAATGAAATGAAACCTGGCCAGCTACTTCAGACTACAACAGTCATTGTTCTGATAACTAAGGAAGTAGATTCCCAAAGCTAAGCCTTACAAAGATGCATTTCTCTCTCTTCTTACAAGTACAAAGATATTCTGTACAACACTAGCGCCCAGGCCTGAATATTGTGTTCAAAGGTGTAGCAATACAAAGTCACTACACTACGACAACAGAACAGATCAGATAATATCACAAGACTACTTAATGCTGCACATTCTTGAAAAATTGTCCTATCTCTAAGCGACAAAGAGGCCTTTATTTTTTTGGTAAGAGAAGACTTTTCTTACAATTTGTATTAAGGAGTAATTTCTACACCTTACTTGGGGATAAAATGTTCTACTCTATTTCTAGGACACATTCTGATACCCAGGATTGTCATTGGGTTTTGATATAAGAATTTCCCAGCCTTTCTGAGAGTATCTGTTTTCCTTTGCATTTCTAGCTGAAATTCTAATGCAGGTAATTTAGGATACAATGGGAATTCATGAAGCTAGGCAGGGAGACATTGACTAGTAGGTACAATACTGTAAATGCATTACATATTGTTTGTGTTTCTCTTCCTATATCACAAAACAATTTTCTAAGTGGGATATGTTATTCTCTGGGAAAATTTCTTGACATGATCTACAGAAATTTTGATTAAATATGTTAATATTTTACTGTTTCTCAGTCAAATATGCTGAATTTGATGAATTTGAAAAACGATTTCTATACTCTGAATGCAAATCGTTCCCTGTGAAATGATTTGTACCAAACACTGTTTTATCAGAATTTCTAGATGTTTAACTACTGTCAACTTCTGCTTTAATTACAATAATGTTAGGTACCTTTAGTTCATTTCAGAACTTGTCAACAGGGATATGGAAATCAAAGATGTAAACAGAAACGCAGATACTGAACAAGACGGTATCATGGAAGATTTCTTTCAATTTGGCAACTGCATTCAAGTCCTTATTGCATTGAATATGCTGTCTTTTGGATTGAGTTACATATGTCATCAATTTATGCATAGTTCTGCCCATAACCTGTTGTTTTTGTAAGCTAGTCAGAAAAAAACATTTGTGCAGGATATCTGGTGGTATATACAGAACATGGTCAAAAATAGATAAAATCTGAATTATCACCACAAAGGGAAACTTTTATTCCAGATAATAATTTTTTTAAAAGCTTTTTTATTATAGCATTTATTATTAAAGAGGACAGGCACACAGAGCATTGGGAGGGGACATTTTTATTATTTTTTAACTAAAAATAAAAACACGCTTGCATTAGATTAGGGCTCAGTCCTGAACGTTGCCAAGCTTTCTGGTCCCACTTCAGTAAATCACTTATGCATGTGCTTAAGTTTTAAGCACATCATCAATTCCAAAGAAATGATCTGACTCACACATGCCTCATACATGTCTGGACTAGAGCCAGGGATCTCAGCACTTTCCAGTACAAAGATCTTTGTTTCCTAACTGAGCTAAAAGAAAGAGGTGGATTGCGCAGACAATGAGGCCTCCCACAGACATCTGCATTGGCCACATGATCTGGGAATCACATCTGGATCCACTGTAACCCACATGCCTCGCGATGTGGTGTGACCATCCTTACCATGGTACAGAGCTGGCCACAATGTTCCTGCCCTTCTCCCTTTCAGGAGTGAATCATACTCAGTGTTACTGAAATTCCTCCTTATCCAAACAAGCAATAAGAGACGCATTTGAACAAAAAGGAGTTTTGAGTCACGTAGGTGGTTTTCTTCTGTGGGAAACTACCCATTTTATATCTAAGTGATTAGGAAAGTCAGCTTCATTTGCCTCTGGCTGTCTGAGGCAAGCAACAAAAAGCACATTCATTCTTATTCCTTCCTCCTCTCAGGAACTTGGAAAGAGGAAAAGAAATTTAACTCGTATGTCATAGTCAGGTTAAAAGACCATATTCCCTGCTAGTAAGGCATACCTTCTACCAGTAGAAGGTTTTTTCCAACATTTTATATTGTCCACCCTGAAATCCCATCCAGCTAGACAGAGAAAGTGTTATTCACATGTCTGCTGAGCAGTGCGCACAGAACATTGGGATACCACCAACATCGTAATGGTGTAATGGTGATACTCAGCATTATATCAAACACTAACTGGAAGTGGTACCTACCCAAAATAGGACAGGATCTGACTAGAAGAGGCAATTGCAGGATACAAATTTAGAAGATGCAGTGAAATAAGACAGTACAGTTCTCCACATGAGCCCTTGTGGTTTCTGGCAAGCTCTGATTTGTATCTTCAGACTGAGCAGTTTTCATGGAAGACCTGAAAAAGGTAAGTCAGCTTCAGAGAGCTTTATAAGCCAGATGTGAGGAGCACCATGGGCAATAGTCCAAAATGATTTCTCCAAAAAATTGACAAGGGACATGGGTATCACACACAGAGAAAAGATATAAGACAGTAGCTTCTCACAGCAGCATGAAGGGGATGAGACTGGTTTAAAAAAAACGGATGGTAAGAGATTTCACTTAAAGTGGATCCGGAGTACAGTATGGGATTTGGAATCAATTAAGAAATGTGGAAGCAAGCCCTCAGATATGCCGAAAGTCTAAGCAAGACACAATTTCTAGAAGAGCAGGCTGTGAACACCACTGTTGTTGAAGATGGCTGGTGAGCCAAAATCCCAGTCAGGGGTTTGTTGGCTGAGCAGGAGAGAAGCAAAGGGAGAGGACTCCACAGCCCAACAAGAACACTGACTGCCATGAGGCCAGGGATAGCATGGAAACACTTTCCTTTCCCTAGGTGTGAGACAGGCTGTGCAGGGGAAGGGTTAGCATGTAAAGAAATATACTTCTAAGAGCATGGAGCTGGAAAACTAAGCCTTTCCCAGTTCTGCTCAGCTTTGACTCTGCTGACAACTGCACTCTCCAACTTGAAATAGGTATTTCAGGAAAAGTTTGCCCAGCACACAAGAGATTTTATTAAAACCAATACAACAAACTGTGACATCTTTCCAGAAGAGAGCTTAACAACAGGTTTGCATCAGTTTTGCTAGCAGCCTTTGGGCTGCATTTTCAATCTAAGTGTACAGTACAATGACTGTTGAGAGTGCTAAGCAGAAACTGGTGACATCAGCAGTGACAAAGGGTGAAGATTGCCTTTATGCTGCTCTCATCAGCCTTAATAGAAAGAAAAAAAAATGGTTAATCACAAGTGCAAGCAAAAGCTGTCAGAATGCCTCAGCTGCTTTACCATTAAATTGTACTGGCTATGTCACTTATTAGTACTGGACTGACTTTTCTATTTTTATTATAAACAAAGAGTAGGTAATTATAAGCAACATCTGCATATATGCTCCCAAAGGTGTGGATAAAATATTTCAACACACTGAAATATATTTGTTGGTGTATGTATTTAGTTCCTGCCTTGCAATAAGAGGAAAAATTGCAGAGAATGATTAAAAAGAAAATCATTTGTGCTACCTCTGGTCATTTTCTCATTGATATTTTAGATAAGAGATAATTACCACAAGGCAATCTACTTATGTTGTCATGAACATAGTTATGAATACTTCAGAGAAACTATCAGAAACTTGGAAAACGAAAAAATTATAATTTTCTATTTCTAGGCATACTCTTCTGCAGAACATGAATGAATTCTCATAAATATTTTTTGATATTCAGATCTGAACAGAATAGTCTGCAGATTAAATGGCCATGAAAATAGCAATATTCTCATAAATAATGTGAAATTTACATCAGTGTAATTCAATATTGTAAAAATAAGCATTGAAGAAAAAAATTATGCTGTTTGTCCACAAACATATGGACAAGTACACACTTGGCAGCCATAAGAAGTTTTTGCATTTAATTATTTCAAAAACTGTATGTGCTTTCCCTAGAAAAGAATAGCCTTTGCAGTTAAATTTTACATTCTTGGGGATTACCTAGGCTAAAGCCTACTGGTTTCTTCAGTCTTTCCTCAAAAAAGGGCATGTTTTCTAGACCTCTGGTTGTTCATGTTCACTTCCTCTGAAGTCTCTCCAACTGTGTGTTTGAACATCTGTTAATGTTCTTATTTCTCAACATTTTTACTTTTTCTGAAGTAGTCTCATTTTCAAAAAACAATTTAGTAATGAAAAAAATAAGAAGGAAAAATACAATAGTAATGTAGGAAGTACTTTGTTTCTACCTCAAAGCTGTTAGAAGAAAACATATTCAGTACATGTAGGAAAAATAACTATGAAAAAAAAATCATGTTCTTCACAGCATAGTTGTATATATTTACATGGTTATGATCACCACGATGATCTCTCACAATCTTCAGTACGTCCTGCAGCTTCTTATGAGAGAGGATAGTATTATTCCCATGCTACCAACAGGGACTTAATAATTACATATGTGTTAACACGCTCATCAACATTATAAATATACACATCAAGACACAATTATATGCATTTATTTATCTTTATGTATAACTGACGTATTTAGCAATATTTATGGTTATTATTCTCATCCTACAATGTAGAAATGTATAAATTATCTCTGAAGGAGCTCACCAGTGTTCCAGAAGCTGAGTTCCACCCACCCAGATGATTTGCTTAGCAAAGAAGCAAGATTTATTAGCTTGTACTAACTGCTAATACAGTTATTTTGTTTCGGATGCACAACCAGCTTAGGTTTCTCCAGACAACACAGGCTCATGCCCTGACAAAATACTTGGGAGCTGTATCACCAGATCTGTGATAAATGAGCGTCTCTCAAATTCCATGAGTAGTGTCCAAATCCTTCACAATCCTTCCTCACCACATACCTTACTCATTTTTTATTTTGTTTAGGAAGTTTAATAATTCCTGACTAAAAGCAGAAATACAGACAAAAGACATGTCACCTCAAGTTGAGGTTCTTTCCACATTCCCAGTACAACTCTTTCATCAATAGAGCAGGTACCCACCCTCTCTTCTGGGTAGGAAATAGCATGACTCAAAGACAACTAGCTGAGACTCGTGGCATGCAAACTTTCACCAAATACTCTGTATAGACCTAACAATTAGCTGCACGAGGAATAAAACACTCCTTTTGAGAATAGGACAAAAGTCTAATGACATTTGATGTAGGAAGGAAATACGGTTAGCTGTGTCCTGGAATCTTCATATTTCTATCACAGGGCTTCAGATGCCCAAGTAAAGAGAGAAAGCTGCCAAAACAGCCAACAGAACAAGGGAAGACCCTGCAATGAGTAAGAAGGAGCACTAAAATGTTTTATGCACAAAATTAATTAATTAATTAAAAAAAAGAAGAAGAAGAAGAAGAAAGAAAAAGGCTGGGGGAAGTAAAAGGCTAGAATTTTTATTCCCAGGAAAATTTGGAAATACTGGATATGCAATTAATGCATTTTTTAAGATGTTAATTCATTTCTGAAAAGAGACTTCCATGCCATCTGAACAATATTCAGTTTATTCTTTCATTATTTTTGAGTATATTAAAGTTTTTCCAGAGTAAAAAATGTCTAAGAAACAAAGCACGCACAAACGCCAGGCCCAGAACATGCATGCAGTATGAATGTTAAGATTAAGCCAAAGAGTTTACTGAAAGATAAGCTATATCCACTTTACATTCTGTGTAAAGGAACAGTGTACTCTTATGTTTTGTTAAAATTTCCAGCTACACACCACTATATCAAACACACAAAATCAAACAAAAATTTCTTTTGCCTGAATATAAAAGCGTAGAAATTTCCTTTTACTTATCCAAGCTTTGATAACTAATCACCAAAAGCTTAGAGAACTCATTCAGAATGCTGTCTCCTCAGTACTGCGTTACATGGGAGAACTGAAATGTCCCAAGCACCTGAATTTAGTGTCTGCCCTGATTTATAAATGGATGTTTATGTGCAATAGATATACAGAGGACTTGTGCAGTAAAAGGTCTGAATCATCACAGTGAGTAAATCACACCTTATTTACACATTTTGCATTGACACCACAAAATCCATTCTCACTTTTACTTTTGCCCAGAGCTTGTCACATCATACTTAAGAGCTGTTCTTGAATTGATATGTATGAAACTAAAACTATAAATTGCTTTCATTTCCCCACAGCCACTATGCATGAAGTCCACACAGGTGATATGATCATTAAGAGTTCATGGTGCAAGGAAAACTTCTCAATATTTAAAGAATAATCCTATGGCATTTTGAGTTGAGTTGAGTCCACACAACAGGAAATGTCCAAATGGATCTCTTGTGATATTGTCAGGTTAACTTTACATGCATGCAACCAACTCTAAATCTCATGATCATGCAGTTCTATAGCCAAACAGCATGTTGAAGCCAAGGATTCTCATTCGAATTGAAGGCAGAATGTTTGCAAAGACTCTCCTGTGGCAGATTTATTTTTCAGCTAAGTAGATGGAGACAAAGGTGGAAGAGAGCAGCTGGTGCAGTATCTTTCTGCCCAGACAATAATAATGGCCACCCATCCAGTTTATTTTTGAGTTGGCAGAACTTCAGCTCAGGCAGTCTAAATGCATGAGCTCTGATCCTAGAAACTGTAGGTGAAATTAGGAAAGAAAAGCAGTGAAAAAGTCAGAACAGGAAGGGGGAGATACCTAAGGAAAAGAGGAAAAGAGAATGTCTAAGGCTAGAAATGTAGAGGAAGCGGAAGAAAGAATAATTGAAATTTGAGGGCTGTGATTTTTCTAACATTTATGCATTTCTTATTTGTTGACTTATCATCATCAAGTAGACTGACAATGCACAGATCAGAGCTTAGGTTAGGTTAACCAATTAAAATTCACATGTAAAAAGATCTACAAAACACTAAATGAAGCACATATTAAAGCCTGTTGCCTTTTGCTGAGAATCGTGCTTTCACGACTCTTGATATATGGAAAGTTGGTCATCTCTGTGCGTTTGCACACTATCCATTGCCTGAAGGGAGCCGGATGGCTCACCAAACAGGGAAATCTGAGGACAAAGTGGCAGGAACGTCTCAGATACGAATTGTGATCCATTGTATTAAAACATGTAGCTAATGACAGGTACAGCTGCTGAAAATTCAAGGCTATATGTTTAGGGTACTAATTTAACATATGTAGCATATACACCTCTTCACTGTCATTTGTTGCTACTAATTTATATGCAGTGCAGATGTTTTTCATTATTCATTACTACTGTGTTTTTAAACTTTCAGGGCAAATATAAAAATATTTCCTATTTTTTCCCTTTCTTTTTCTCAATTAAATAGCTAGATGATTTTTCATTCAGCACTCACAGTTTGGAAAGTTTCAAAATAAGTCAATTAGTCTATCAGCCCCCACAGGTACTTTAGGTGTTAAAACAATTTATCTTCAATCCTGTACATTCACATGCACAAAGATGGCCAAGAATAGGATTTATCGCACCTAATCTAAGAGATAGGAATCTAATCTACACAGTTGTCTAGGCTACATCTCTCGTCAATTGAGAGAGGCAGAAGTCTAAGGTAGGAGGTATGAATCACCCCTCTGGAGGCAAGTCTCTTTCTGTTGAATGCAGAGGGAACACAGGAAAGTTGCTTAGACTAGACATCTGACATTCAAATGATCAAAACTAAGTGAGCTAAATGATATTTGAAGCGTGTGAAGAGTGCACTGAAACCAATGTAACTACTTCTCTGAAAATGTACACGATAAAATATTTATATAGTATGTTTTTACACTATCAGGTTTTTTTACGGGAAAGGTTATTTGCCTGCAATATGTTTAGAAGAACACAGCTTTGATCCTTGACTGCCATTGCTTTGTTAAAAATATTAAGGACTGCAAGTCAGAAAGGTCAAGTATAGAAATAAAAATATTTAGCTGTACATTGCAAAATATTTTAAAAGATAACTTTTGCTATCCTATCAGATCCTTTATTTGTTGTTAGAGCTGGCTGATTTGCTTCTGAATAAAAGTATTCAAAAGTATCAATAGAAAAACATCAGTTGTTAAAAACTGCAGTATAGAGGTGTTTGAGAATATCAAAAAATAAGAAGCTATTATTTCCATATATCAGCAAAAATGAATAAAAATACATCTCCACCATGAGTAAAAATACATCTGCACCCTTAAAACTTCAGCCAGGAACAGCTGTGATGTTGTCTGACTTCCAAGACTACTATTCAAATAGTCAATTTTTGATCGTAAATTGGATCAGTGATTTAGAGAGGTTAAAAAAAAAAGCTTTGAAAATACTTTGGTAAACTTAAAAAACAGATGTTAAGGACTTTTTAGTCTCACATGCCTGAAGACTGTTTTGTGGCCTCGTTGATGTGAGTCCTGGAATGAACATTTGAAGACATACTTCCTCTGCACTACCAAATCACAGAATATGAATATTATTTTCCTCTGTGGAGAGCAAATAGTATGTTTTCCAGGGACGGAAGGAAGCAAATCCCACCCACCTTGAGGCATCTGATTTCAAGGGCCCTCTCTCCAAACAGCATGTGTCTGTGGGGAGCAGAGGCTCCACATGCATGCAGCTATAAACAACTTGCCAAAACCCACTCAGCAACCCCCACCCCACTGACATATCTGAAGGGATGATGGCTGTGATGCAATACCAACTCAAACAGCAACATGTTCCTGTGCAGAGCCCAAAAACTTAAAAATTGCCATGCCAGATGCTAAGCAGTTAGGAAATTCACCCTCATAGCCCAGGGTGCACAGCTGGAGCACAGCTGCAGCCAGGGCCTCTATATGGTGGCTGTAGGCCGCACTGATACCAGCAGGCTGCTGCCACAGAGCACACCCCAAAAGGCTGTGATATGCCCCTAATTCACAGCAGGCAGGAGGTGTGTAGGCAGCCTCACAGCCAAGGCATCCCCACATGTCACTCAGCTGCCAGCTTTGTACCGACGGCCTGGGATCAGGTGAATTTCACTCAGCGCTCCGGGGAGACAGACTTTACCACTTTGTGACTCATGCTTGACTAGGGGGAGTGGGAACAGCAATCATTTATGAGTCACTATATTGTATAAGGCTTTGGAAAATCGTTTGCCTGCATACTGTATAAATACATATTGGAAGTGTATTAAAAATGTTGAAGTAATTGGAACACAATTAATATGTTCTGAAGCAAAAGAGAAAGGTTACTCATTACCAGTCTCTTCTCTTTCACAGAGATAACCTATTAGAAGAAATGTGCAGACTTTTCCTTTTGAAGTAGTCGAGGCTTTAAAATTCTGTCTAGAAATAGAACTGTGTGAATAATTTGGGGTGGGGGTTATATTTAAAGAAAAAAATAGCAATGATTTTGGCTTCCTGACAGTTTTTTTCTTTTATTTTTTGAGCAACTATTCCTAGCACAAGAAAAATGCGAAAAAGAAAAGTTCTTCTAAAACTGTAGGAACAAATAGATTTTGAAACTCTCCTTCTAAAAGCAAAGTTGTGCAAAGGCCTACCGATCCAACCAATATCCTCTGCATACAACAAGCTACAAAGACTTACATAGGAGAAGAAACCTGTGGGTTGAAGTGCTGGTCTATGCAGTTCTTTGCTTTCCTAGAATTTAACTGGAGGCCTTAGAAAAAAAAAAATCTCTTTGGGCTAGGTCTACAGAAGAACTGATGTGCCTAAAACTTGTAGGAGAATTTATACTTTTGGGTGAGATGCTCCATGCTTGTTGGATGGGGCAAGTGGTGGCAATACCAGCCACCAGCCACATAGCTGGATAGGAAGAAATTCTGTCAAAAGTGGTTATTTTGGAGACAATTCACTCTCTGGCTCAGTGCTCCATGTGATCACACAAACCTGCAGGAATGTGATCAGTGGTGGCAAGGCGAACTGACTCTCTTCCACACCACCCTTAAGTCTGGAGTCACAGACAGGTCAATTCACAGCAAGAAACTGCTTGTTATCGTCAAAACTAAAGCTAAACTAGAACAAATGCAGGCAATAGGTAGCTGATTGCTAGATAATTGCTATCACAGCAAAAACAAGCTAAAAACAACTCTCATAGAGACAAGACAAGTCTGGGCATGTTTCTAATCCTTGCACTGTCAGGCCAACAGTAGTCCCTTGACCTTGTAGTGGACAAAATAACACGTGGGCTTCAAAACAGGGGGCTGGGGAGCAGAGGGGAGCTGAAGAAGAATGTTCTTTTCACAGCTGTGGGAAACAGATCTATGTAGGACGGCCTTAAATGTGTGTGGTGTAGCTGCAGCAGTCTGCATCCCCAGTCTGGGTATCAAAAAGTGTCCTTTTATGATACTCCTTGCTAAGCCAGAGGAGTGACTCACTCTTTTCTAGAATGCAGCCAATTTCCCAAATTACAGCCTGAATATTACCCTGATGTGAAACTCTCTTCCTTTGTGTCCTCAGCCACAGGGAGCAAACCCTTCAGTCTCTCTAGAGTGCTGGGCTGATGTGAACTGCAATTTTTCCTACTTCTGTAGGCTTTCTGTCCCTTCTGTGCAGCCAGAAATGCAGAATTCATTGGTCCAGAAGGAGAGAGCAAAAAGTAGCATAAAAGCAGCTTGGGATATAAATACTCACCTGGGAGGGCAAATCCCAATTAACAACTAAATCCAGGTAAAACAATAACTCTACTGCAGGCTCATTGTAGAGTATCTAGTATTTGGTCAGAGGTTGAGATCCTGCTCTCTTGCTCATCGGCTTTTCCTACAAAGCACAGCACCTCAGTATATTGCAGGTGGCATCCGTTCAATACTTTCTGCCCACCTGGTTGCATGGCTCCTTAACTTGTCAAAGAGTCCCTTACCTCTGTTTCTTTTATATAGCACACTACCCATGCTACACATTTAGCACACTTTGCTCTATGCAGCCTCTTTGGAGCATTTCTGCTGGAACATCCTGTGAGCTCTGTGTGAGCTTGCTGACTTTCCAATGTAATTCTGACCAGTGCTAACTCCATTCACTGCACAATACTGAGTTGCACCTACTCCCAGCCAGAGAGAGGTGTGAGGAGGACTATCCTTCAAATTTTGAGATAGGATTAAAGTGGAGATTAACTCTTTATTCTGTTTGCAGAATAATGTAACTGGATGATGTGTGGGCATTTAATCAAACCCACATATATGGAACAGGACTAAAGAACAGAGACTTATCTGTCCAGATTCTGGAGTAACGTGGAAAAAGAGATTTTTTCTTCAAAACCAAGTCTATTTACTTATACACTGTAGAGGGAACACAAAATACTTTTTTCAAAGAAAGAGATTAAAAGTGTAGCTGGTTGTTTTTCAAACAGAGGAACAAAGACCTCTCTGTTCTATTATCAGTGTTCGTATCTGTTCTTGTACAGGATGTGTCATTGCTCTTTGTACCAAAATGTTACTGCATATTGTAACATTCATTGAGAAAAATAATTAAAAGGAAAGCTCAGGAAATGGCTAAACCCTGCCAGTATCACTCTTGGATCTACATGTGTAAATCATGTCCACTTTTACAGAATGAACTCAAAGAGACAAATTAATACTGTGTTACATCCCTGGAGACTTCTGGAAACTCAGTCAAATTCTGGGTAATTTTATTCAAGTATCAGCTTGCATAAATATCCAAATTCATGAAGCACCTAAAGATGCCCTGACTTTACCAAAATGTGTTTGTACTAAACAGTTTCAAAAATCAGGTCACCACATCTCTATATATAAAGAACGTTTGTAGGCTGGCCTGATTTTTAGAAGTGTCAAGCAGCCACAGTTTTCACCAACATCAGTGAAAATTCTAAGTGCTCAGTAATTGGAAATCCAGCTGCTTTTGGTCGTTTTTTTTTCCTTTTATTTTTTTTCTTTTTCGTCTTTTTTTAAGCTGCATCTGAAAGATTTTGGCTACCTGGAGCTGAAAATCTTAAATTGCAGCTTGGTCTTGTAACAACATAATAGAGCAGAAATTTGGGTTATTATTTTAAAAGAGGAAAACAGTAATTGGGTCATTGTGACTGAAGTAGAATAGTCTATTCAGACATGGTCTGAGGTCTTTAACATTAAGAATATATCTTCTCGTGTTGAGGATTTTTGCTGAGATTTCACTCGTAATATAATTTAAAAAAATGTATACTTTCTCACAAGTATTTCAGACAGTGGAGAGATTTGTTGTCATGTTTAAATACTTGTCAGAATAGAAAATTTCGAGGTGGGGTGAAAATTTCTCTTGGGAAATATTCTTATTTCCACTGGAGTCAGTGACAGAATTTCCACTGACTGTTAAAGGCAACACAAGAAAAATCAGTACCAAAATAATAATAATAATAATAATAAAAGAATAAACAGAATCATCCCAAGCCTTTTGAGACTTCATTACATAATTTTAAAAATATGAGGGATAAATACAGAAGGCTAAATGACATATACATGTGTTATGCACCATTAATAAGTGATGAGAAATAAATAAATGAAACTGAAGATGCCCAGTGCACCACTGCTCTTCACAAGATGTGAATTGGAGAGCCTAAAAATAGAAAAGATGATTTTGTGTGCAAGTGCCATGAAGGAGCAGTGGTTCAGCAGGGAAAGATGTAAGCAGATCACCAACACATTCCCAATGGGGGTGTACAAACGTGAAGGAAGGCACAACTTCCCTTGCTGTGCATCACATGGAAAGACCAAAGTAACACTCCAATAGCACTGGTATAAAACGTAGCGGTAGATGCCCTCACTGGATGCTTGATTTTTTTCTTAATTTTTGATTTGTCTGTCATGTCTGAGAAATTTTTGCTAGCTACTGATTTAAAATGTCTTATTGGTTTTGTTTCCTAGTCTTTGCACCTTGCATTCTTGTTGAATAATTTGTGCTTTGAAAAACAAGTTAAAGCAAACAGGCTTCTTTTATGCTTCATTCAGAAAGCAATGACATTAGTGGTCACTGGCTAGAGAAGGAAAGACCATCCCAGGAACAGTTTGAGCCAAACACTTTGAAGGTTTTTAAGATCAAGACCAGATCTTTAACTTAATTACATAATAATAAAGGCCAGTTGCTAACTTCCTCCATTTGTGGAATGATGTGTTCATTCTGCTTCTAATTGACAGATGCTGTAGGAATCCCTGGCTTGCTGCAATTATATCAGTATGACAGTTCCAAGCAAGAGATAGCAAAAGATCAAGAAATATGTAAGCGTAAAGCACAACTGTTTTCTCTTAGCTGATGATCTGCCTACAAAAATAAATCTCACCTGTTCCAAATCTCTGACAAAATAATAAAACCACAAGCAGTACCTCTCAAGATGCCACAGTAGCCTCCCAACAACTCCCTGTCACTGGCTGTAGCTTCTGAAAGCAGACATAGGGATGAGCATGTGGTAGCTGTGTTTCTTTGTTGTGTGCTGTCTGTGTCGTCCTGTTCTTTGCAGACACAAACCACAAGAAGTAAATCAGATTATCCTGAAGAGCATTATCCACTGTGGTTATGACACAGCACTTAATTTCTTTTGAACTTCCACATAGCAGGGTATGGAAGACCCCATAATCAAAACCAGTAAAGAATTGCTGGGAGCTGCTGGAGGTGGGATTTGTGATCCAGACTCTTTTCCTTATGGCAGAGACAAGAGGCAAAGCTACATCATAGTTTAAAATTAAACAGAGAAAGGCAGAAGTTATCCTTTAGCCACCAAGACAGAAAGCACTGATTTCCTTGGAGGTCTTGCATATAGTTGGATTCATAGTTTGCAGAAATATCTCCTCAAAACAGATGAATTGTGTATTCTCAAGAGATCCTCCCATCCACCTGATTTTCAAGATGTCATTTGGGAAAACATGAATCTCGACTCAGTATCTGATTTTCGAAGTCCAAGCTAGAAACAAGTGTTTGAGAGCACATTGCACAGGTCAGTGTGAGAATCAAAACAGAAGCTTGAGTAGAGTGAAGGGCTACCAGAAACCTTAAGTCCAAAGAGTATAATGCAGCAGGGTAACAGCTGCATTTAGAAAGAAAAGGTTAGAAAGCACATGATGAGCAGATTATGTGGATTATATTCTGGTGAAAAGCTTGAAAAACAAAGTGCTCTCAACTCAACATGGAGGAACTATGATGACTGCCTAGAAATTATGACTAGAACCAGAGTTCAGTGGGTAGGAACAAGATCATGTTGTGAGAACATGTATCTCATTTGTTCAGGGCTGTACCATCAGGGCAAGAAGGTTTTCACTGATGGTTGTGGTTATGCCTTACATCTCCAGCTGTGGCAGCTTGGAGATCATGAAGGGCATAGGACATGCCAACACAGTCTCATATAGAAGGGCTACAGTGAGGAAACAAGCATTCAATGAACAGACCCTTGAAGAATAATTTAGTTTAAAATAAGGAACAGCATTTCAATTATAGGAAATTTATTAGTGAACATTTAAATCCATAAACCAGCAATAGAGTATACATCTGCCCCAGCGCATATGGACAAATTCAAGGCATAAGTACAGTGCATGGTAATCTTGCAACAGAAAATGTTGGGTAATGTAGTATCAAAATACACGATCAAGGTCGAGTTCAGCGTTGGAGCTTGATAACCGCATTCACAATAGTTTATTGATTAAGCTGGCTTCAATGAGATCAAATCTATCCTGATGATGAAGCTCAGCAGATCATTTCATGAATGGACTGTACTATGCCATGGAGACTTTCTGACAGACTTTCCCCTTTTCAGTGATTTCTGCACCACACTTCATTTTGTAGCTTTGATGTGTCCTCAGAACACATAAAACAACAGAGATCTGTTTTGAGTTGAGACAGCTATGTAGATTTATACCAGCTGAAGATCTGGACTATAATATCACCACATTCCTTTCATGCATGCAATGTAATACTGTTGGGCTACAAACAGCTGTTGAAGTTGCCGTATTTTGGCTAAGGGCAGCAACCCTTCTTCTAATGAAACAAAATCTTGTCACACACAATGGAAAGTGATTTCATCCCATCTCCTTTGGAAAAGAAAGATAACGTACATATGAGGAAGCTGGGCAGTATCAGAAACATTAATTTTCAGTCTATATTACTTTGGTGATAATTGGTATGTTGTCACCTTGCAGAGCCAGTATCAACAAAAATGAACCCCCTTCCTTTCTTCTATAGCTATAAAAAACACAGATAAGATGTGTATTTATGGAAATGTAAATAAGAGCAGACTTATTCTCCCACTCTACACAAATGTTGCAGCCAATTCTCCTTTCTACAAAAAGCTATTGAGTAATGATAGCTCATGTATACTATTCGGGGACTCAGCCTTATAGTTCACTTTCAATTCAGAGTATTCCTGAAGTCTGAAGTAGTTAAGATAGCCAAACCTTTCCTCATCACCAATGCTGTAATTCTTGTGTTTCACAAGCTGTTTTTTAAGTGGTAAAAGCCTTTCGGTTTGTCCAGCTGAGAAGTTCAAGCTTTTCAGCAGCAAGATGCCTTAGTTCATGAGCAGGATTTCCTTACACAGGCTAGAAGGCAGGAAAGTCTGTATTAAATAATGCAGGAAGACTGAAATAATTGCAAACTTGGTACTTCTTCACAACTCTCACATTGAAAACCTCTGTTCCATGGGAAAGGACTTGAGTGAAGAAGATCTCTATCTGTTCTTAGCATGTAATGATCTGACTTCATTGCATTTCTATGTGGGCCTGATCCAAAGCCCGTCAAAGCCGATGGAAATCTTAAGGTGGAAAACATATTGTACCAGCAAATGACAGTAAACCATTTGCAGCAGTGAAGCAGTTTGTCCAGCTGGATTGGTACAGTGATCAGAACACAGACAATTTGCCTGGCCAGCTGAAGCAACTGCCTTCATTGCTGCAGTTACCAGGGTGAAATCCTGTGAACAGTTCAGGAGTATTTTATAAGTTTCAGTGAAAGACAAGGACAGATGAATAGCATCTGTAAGGGAATCAGCAGGAAGACTGGGAAAGGAGGAAAAGCAGTAAATCTAAAGCAGTAGTTGGCATTTACTGATTTTACTGCCTTTCAAAATACACAAGGTCCTTTGGAGAAGGAGACTCTAATGAAATACCAATCTGACGTGGTAAGTGATGCTAACAAGTCATAGGAAGTGGGAAGCTGAAGGTTATAGCAATGAGGTCAGACAGTCATCCTTTACAAAAAAGCTGCACTTAATGGAAAAGTTTTCCTGTCAGTCCTCAAAAGCGCTCATTATCTGCCCTCTTCTTTGGGTATCTCAGCATAAAGGACAGGAATGGTTTAATAGTTTACATTTAAGAAGGTAATTCTTGTAAAGAACAGGAGCCTGTCAGTAGAGGCAACAGCTAAACTAAGAATCTTTTTGTATACTTTGTGCAGTGGTTTTTCACTCATTATTGTGATCTGTAAAGTATTTAATTTAAACAAAAGAAAGTCCGGGAGGCAGCAGATGCTCAAGAAGCAGAGCTGATAGACATTAACAAATAGCCTTTCCCTAAAATATTTATTAAATTTTAAGATAAGCAACAAAATAATCTAGAAAAGCAATATCTCCACAATCACATGATAGCTTGCAATCAGCGCAATAAATTTTCCTTGAATTCATTACGGCATTCTAGCAGAACTACTGTTGCAACAGATGTCAACAAGAGATGCTGTTACATACCATCTTTTCAAATCACCAGAGCAATCCTAGCATGTAGAGTAAGATTCAGTTTGGAAAACAAGCTGAGGAGTTAGTTTCAGTTATGCAAAGTCTGGGAAACACGCAACAATAACTTTTTTTATCCACTAGAAAGAGTCAGTTCTCAAGAAATTTTGTGGAAGAATTATTCTCTGATAACTGGGCACTTTTGCTGGATTGTGATTTCTTATATACATATATATGTAAGGCTTGTGTAATTGAGTTCTCATAGAACACAAAAAAATGTAGGATTTTTGTTCTAAATTTGGGAAAAACAAGCAAACAAAAAAACTGTGTGCTTTTATAGTTGGATTGGCAGGTTTTAACTGAAGCAGGGAAAAATCTTGGACAATGTCAGTAGCTAACAGGTTATGCTTGATAAATATCTGCATACTAAAGGTATGATAGATCAAGTATCTTCTCTGGCTGTGTACTGGCTTATTCTTTTCTGTGATACTTCTAGTTCCTTCAGCTGGATCTGCTTCATTTTATATAAATAGTTAATAGTTAATTATCTTCTTCTGACCCAATAATGTGCCTAACTGATAACTTTTTCTTGTGATCCAATAGAAATCTTTTTTGAGGCTACACAATGCTTATTCAGGTCTTGCCAAAATGTTTAGACTTAAAATAAGTTGATGCGGGTATTGAAAAATAAGATAAAATAATGTAGAGTACAAGAAGGAAAACTTAAGCTGCAGCTGAATATGAAAGGTTGTGTCCCTTTTCAGGGAGTTTTCTTGAGGCAGAGAAATAAAGGCTTTAAAGCCTTCATATTTGTTCGAAAAGACCAGATTTCCTGAAGCAGAATTTACAACTTATTCTATTTTAGTATACAAGGGCCAATGTCACTTGACCATTTCTATTTTTTAATTGTGAATATGAATGGTTGGGAAGCAAAGCACATTACATACAGGGGATGGTATGCTACACAGGCAGGGAGTGAAACAACCCATAATCAAATCTTTAAATATAAAGTGTACAGAGACCAAAACAAGGGAGTAGCTCAGTCTGCTATACTATTTGCAGCATGGTAGGGACAGAATCTATTTCATTGTCTACTTTATTATCATTATAACTATGCAAATTTCTTCAAAAATTGGAAGGTGAGAATGTAGCAAGGTGTAGTTGACTAAATATCCTGCCAAGTCTTTCTTTCTTTCTTTTCATATGTTCATGTGTTGTTCATGTTTGCCATTTCTAACGCTGCTTCCATCACCACAATGTCTCTGTGCCTTCCAGGAGTGCACTAAGCAACGTGACTAACATCTGTCAAATGTTTGTGCTTCCTGCTTCTCTCCTCAGGGGAAGATGTGTGTGCAGCAGAGTGTTTCCTTTTGGAATTTATTTTTAATAAAATCTAAATGCATGTGCTATTTGTTTATGTTAGAGAAGTCAAAGAAATGTGCCTTGCACTTGAGATGATGGGTACATGGGATGCCATAGCCCAGGGCTGCCTCTGGGAGAAGGAGAATGAAACAATTCTGCTCAGGAGTGGGTTAAAGCAGGAGGCAGGGCATAAAAGGGACAGGTGGAGAGTGCTGAAAGGCAGCTCTGGCAGAGGGGGCTGCTCACACAATCTGGAAATGCAGGAGGGAGAGGACGAGGCTTTATTTTTGTGTCATTGATGGCCTGCATTCAAATCTTGAGTTAAAAATAAATTCAATAAATAATAATAATAGTAATAAAAATAACAGAAAAAATGTGAACGACAGTCTAATTTCCACATACTGGCATCAGAGCCGTTATACACTTTACTGCTTCTGCTCCCGAGCATCTCAGAGTTGAGAAAGAGGGATGTAGCACTGAGGCATGTAGCAGACTTGGGAGATCATGTTTACACATTTGCTGCCTACAATTCTTTAATTCCCATCTCAGGATAAACTTAGCATGTTCTAATCTCTCTTGCACACATTTAAAAAAATAAAGGGAAAGAGAAAAAAAATACAAATGTCAAGCACTTGCAGCTGGCAATCACATAGGTGAGAAGCTCTATTTACTGAGAATTAAATACTTTCCAGTTAAAGATGGCTTTGAGTATGCAGTGGAGAATCAGGACTGATATTCTCTTTCTCTGCTCAGTCACTAAGAGGAACTCTAAAAGACTCCTATGAGAAGGAGCCAGCTCCAACTGAGTTTTCTCTTTGGCTGGAGTAGATGTATTCGTGTTCAGTAAATAACTGTGGATTTTTTATTCAGTGGAATATTCCATCCTTCTGAAATAATTATCTTGAGTGCCTGCTGCTCATTTAGGCACATGCTTTAGAATTAACTTCTATACTAGTCTTCATATAAATAGTATATCTAATAAATTGTCTTTCCTCTGTTGTAAAGAGACTTTTACTACAGCCCTGCAGCTAAACCATCCTCAATCCCAAGGAATACGCATAATATAAACACTACAGATAAAACATTCAGTTGTCTCCAGGTGATATTTTATTACCCTTTCCATCACAGTTGTCACCTTTTTCTATTTCATTGTTCACTTTTTAATGGCTAAAACCTAGTGTGCTTATAATGATTTAGAAAGCAATGTATTCCTTGATTTGGAGAGAGGCAGCATTATGAAACAAAGCTTTAAAAATATCATTGTTCTCTGGTTGCAGACACGTGCATTTGCATTGATGCAGACAAGTGCTATCCATTAGGGAGGATTATTTTATTTTTCTCTGTCCCATGATATAAATTTAGTCTCAGTGCTCTAGTCCCCTAAACTCCCACGCGTTTCATTGGAAGATATACCTGAGCAAAGACTGCAAGTTCTGTCCTTGGGGAGGCAGAGAGTTGATTTTGTCTTAGATTTATACCAGCAGTGTGTGGAGCGAGAAAACATGTAATAAGTCAAAGAGATTTTACTTATCAGAGCTTTAGACAACCATTTGTCAGTACTTAACTGTATTGCTGGATGACTCATTCTCATTTCTAATACCTAGGAATACAGGGCATGTGTGGGAACACAATGTCTGCATTGATTTTAATCTGGTCTCTTTTTGTACTGTCTACAAATAGGTCAGAATGAACCCAATCAGATAAGCAAAGCAGAAAATGATTGCAAAAACACATACAGTAAGCCACTAACAGGGGCCTCAGAAAGGCCAAAGAACACACTAAACAGAAACACCAAGGTAGCCAAGAACCACTCATAAAAGGGTTCAGCTCCTCTCTACTATGCGTGAATAATTCAGTTAGGCAACGTGAATCCCTGTAAAAGAGCTAGAAAAATAAAAGTTTTCTTTTTAGGTGAAGGACCAGCAGTTACCCTCCTCAGGGTAACTCATAATCAAAGCCTGGTGCTAGTAGTACATCCTTTTTGAACCACTCTCAGTTTTCAGCCTTCTTCATGCAAAGAGGAGCTTTGTGTCAGGACAGGAATGGGTAATCCATCAGTTACTCTAGACAAGATGGAGAAGGGCAGGCTTTGCTGTTGTTGTGCTATCAGTGTTTAAACGCCAAAGATGCTCCAGCCGTCAATGAACTCTCTTTCACAGATGCCTGCAGTAATGCCTCAGCTCCAGAAGGCTGCTGAAAGAGTGGGTGTGGCAGACTTTTGGGAAAGAGTTTTCCTGTTATAGGGGAATTCTTTTTCGAAGTTATTTTCAATTCTAAATGGAAAAAAAGGGGAAAAAAAAGAATGTTTATTATTGTTTTGTAAGCTGTTCCTCTGAAAACAAATTAAATCAGGTCATTTCAGGTTTTTTCAACAAGAAGCAGTTTACTTTCAGTTTTGACATCTGCTTTTTTCTTTACCTTTTAGTGAAAATCAAAATTTCAAAACAAAAAATCAATTAAAAGCTCCAAATAAATTAAAATTTTTAAATTTTTAAATTGCTCAAATAGGCTCTGTCAACAATTTCAGAAGCTTTTCATATTGGAATATTCATCACAGAGTTATGTCTCCAGAGAATTACTATAGTCTTAACAAGTTCAGAAATTTCCAAGAAAAATGCCTTACTGGTTTACCTCCTTAACAATTATTTCTTCCACTATCCTGAAGGTAACCCTCTCCTTTAGGAGCTGCAAGGGAAGAGGAGAAATGGAATAACAAGCTCGCTCTCAATCCAGAAGTGGTGACAGGAGGAAGAATCAGTTGCAGAAGAAACTTAGACACGACACAGATGACAACCCATCCAATGTGAAAATAGTCATGGAGTCAGAGTAGCCTCTTTGACTATGCATATACAGAGCAAATTCCCTTTTCCACATTAGTACAAACTGTATGTTCCCTAAGGGTATCTAAGAGTATTGCAATTACACTATTTTTACATAAGAATAAGTCAGAAACTGTCAAAATTGTTATAAAGACCAGGATTGGAATTTCATCTTGCCTCCTCCCTGTAACCACCTGTCTACTCTCCATTCTCTCTGATAGACATCTTTCCTTTGTGAACTATTTATCTGAACACAATTATGTGGAAAACAGGAGATGTTCACAAAAATCTCTGAGGTGGTGCCAAGAAAGCAGTATTTATCCAAAGTAGCTCGTAGAATTCCTTAGTCGCACCAGACAGTCATAGCTATCGCATCTTCCTCTCTGGTCGTAGAGTTGGTTCTTCTGACAGCAGCCCACGGCCTTCACTTTCTCTACTAAATTAATGTTTGCAGAGGTCCCTTGGATACTTTTCCTGAGATCATCTTAGCAGAAAGCTATGAGTTCGCTCCAGTTTGCTAGATCAGATATGTAATATGTCCAGAACTGGGAAGAATGGTGCTGTAGTATTTTATCACTGAAAAAAAAAAAAGAAAAAAAGGCTACATATAGTGTCTCCAAAAGCAACTGGGAAAGTAATTACATATTAGCAACTATGTCAAGTTAGACAGGCTGAGAGAGTTGGGCTTGTTCAGCCTGGAGAAGAGAAGATTCCAGGGACACTACAGCCTTTTATAAACTCCCTTTACATTTCCTTGATGGCAGAAAAATGTTGTATCTCTGAGAAAATGGCTTTGGTCTATGAGGAAATGTTTTTTTTTTTTTGTATCTGTACTCCAAGCATATTGCGGATTCCCAAAAGTTTTGCATCACACCTGTAAAGCTCAGGAATGCCACATCTTCTTTTTAGGGGCAGCCTTACATCTTTCTCTGCTGAGCCTGAATCTGCTGAAGTCATGATGACAGAGACACCCACTGGTCTTCTCCATAGCAGGTAGATGCTGAATGGAAACACCAACATTGTCTGGGACTGCATTATATTCCCATCACAAGTTTATCCAGTTTTGACAGAAAGCAACAAGCTTTCATTTCCTCGCTGTAAAGTATGGGGCAGTGGAGATAATGAAGGCCGTCAGGACCTTGTCTTCTTCACAGAGGTGTTTATTTGGACCGATGGAGGACCCGCTGTACCCAAATCTCAGAGACAAGATGGCCTGAGTGTCAGCAAGATGAAATTCAATAAGCGTCCACTTAAAACCCAATAAATCAAGAGGATTATCACCTTAGAACTCAAGTAGATGGAGCATACTGCTTGCCAAATAAAGGAAAATTGGTTTATTTATTATTATAGAATTTTTTATCAAAGCAAACACAAAGTTTATTGTGTTCAACTAATAAAGATAAGCAACTAGCAGACTTTTGAGGTTAAACAACCACCTGCTCCAAGTGCTAGGTTATTACTATTACTGTTTTCTTTCATTATTGAAAATAGAGTTTTAATTAACATCAAAATACTAAAACCTACGTTTTTGGAATAGGCTGCTAGCAGCCTTAGGTATTTTTTTTTTTTGTCTGCAGCTGTCATCTAGCATAAGTATCCCAAAATTACCAAAGAAAAGGATATTAATGCCCCTGAGTTCAATTTGTGCAATTTAAAATCAGTTTAGATAACTGCAAATGTATGGCTTATATTTCCCATCTCCACGTACACACTCAAGTTTACCAAAAATAAAAAAAATTCCTCTGATTTACATCTGTTCTATTTTCTGTTGAGCTAAGAGTTGGTTCTCCACCCACACATGCAACAGCAGCTAACTCTTGATTAATTTTAAGAGAGCTTTAATAAAAAAAAAAAAAA
>WBMW01003903.1:146411-192710 GCA_013396635.1 Penelope pileata
AAAAAAAAAAAAAAAAAAAAAAAAACATGCCAGAAAGGAACTTAAATTACTTAAAATTAAGTATTTGGACTTCTCCAAATTTTAAGGGTTTTTCCATCATTCTGGAAGGTAATTTGACTTAAAGAAAATCTTCATTTTTATCCTTAATAATACTTGACTGATTGATAGTGTAGGGAAACAGTTGATCACAGCATGAACTGATGATTGAGCACATACATGGTGGAGGGGCATGGCTGGCCTGGGAAATACTGGTAGACCACTTGCACCTGTGACTGGAAGGGCTGGACCTTCGGCAGGGTTGCCTCAGGCTTAGATAAAGGCCAGCCAGGCAGAGAAGAATGGAGCTTGAGAAAGAGAGAAAAGACTGAGGAGAAGCTTGAGGGAGAGGACTTTAAAGGAGCTGTGAGAGCAGAGGATGATGTGCAGCAGAGATCTTGGCTCCATGTTAAATGAACGGTGTAGTCATGAGAGTCTTGGGACATTTTTTCTCTTACAGACAGAATCTGGTGATTCATTTTGCTTGTTGAAACGTGCCTGCTCCCATCACCTCATCAAACGCCAGTTTGTTTTTTTTCTTAAACTGTACAAAATGGCAGGATTTATATATCTAAAATAGTTGCCAAAACTAGATTAAGACCAACCTGGAGCTGATGTAACAGGACTTTCCTTAGATGTAAGATCCTCAAATGGCAGAAGACTTCCCTCTTATGTCCTCAAATGCCAAATGAGGTTTGGGATCAAAGGTGCAAAGGAAGGGAAAATGTGAGGGGACAGAAGATCTGTCTGTACGCCATGTTAAATCGCGGAGAGACTGAACAAGCAGACTGGGCCTCCACTGAAGCCTCATAATGAGGGTATCATTATGTAGAGCATGATGCTGGTGTCCCATTTGGCTTGCTCAGAGCTCACTCCAGCAGGAGCATCCCTGTCTCCAAGTGCATCATTCACCCACCTCCCTGGGACTTTCCTCAGCAATACAGTGAAGGAAAAGCAGACTTGGAGTAATCCTAAAAGGAAGTGGTAGTTAAATGAAACAACCCTGAGGGAGAGATGTAATAAGCTGCATCAAAATTCAGAAGAAGGCATTGAGAAGATGACCATGAAGCAATTGCTTTGAGTTCAGCCTCAATGTAGAGGAAAAGTATTACCTCAGGCCCCAGTATCATACCTGAACAACTGAGGTGAAGCGTGTCTTTAACCATCTGAAAATATATAGATTAAACCAGTCACAGGAGAGAAACATGAAGCGAAATAGCACAGGAAGCACTCAGTTGCCCTCAGACCAGTAGCCCAAGCAGTTTGCACAGCTTGCTGCTCTGTACTGGCCACATCCCAGTTCCTGTACTGGCAACACACTTAGCCACCACCACAAACCTGTGTGTGTCGGGCTCTCTGGAAAGCATTATATTGCCAATAAACTTCCTTCAGCAGCCATCTGTTTGCATCAGAATGAAATGATAGTTTTATCCCATGTATTCACTTTTAAACCACATCCCTTTTGACACACAAATGGAGAGATCAAAACCATTTGTGAGGACTGCCTTTGGACAAGGCAGCATCCACAGTGTGGCAGTGAAACAAAGGGAGGCATGCAGAGAGTCAGTGCAGAGGAAAGCCTCAGAAAACCTGCAGTGCAGCACGATGAGTAAAACAGCTAACAAAACACTTGATATCTTTGTACAGCAAGCCACGTTAAATGAGGCATGAAAGAGTAATACGGACATGCACTTAGTGAAAGGAACAGACTGGAAAAGAAAGAACCACCCATACAGCTTCAAGCTGTGATGCTGAAAAGGAAATAATAAATGAAGCAGTTCAGAGTTAATGACAAAATTAAGTATATTTGGAAACTGAAAAAAAATTTGCCATTTCTTAATTTCATGGAGCTTTAAGACAAGAGAGACCTTTGTATTTTGACTTCCTGAGTAACACAGGCTATTACATTTCTCTCTTTTGTTACTTATGTTACCTTTTCAGGTACAGTTAAACCAATGTGCTGCTTAGCTACATGAAAACAGGTACCCCTGATTAAATGTGTCATTGAACTGCGCTGCAAGTCTAAAGGACAGAAGGATTATTTCTGTCCTCGGGGGAATAAACAGTTTCGCTCCACAGGCAGCGGACAGGGACAGCAATTCAGCTCATAACTGAGGGCATGCCCAGATGATACTAGTCCACACCACTAACAGAAAAACGAAAACAAGAATCATCATAACAGCTGTTCTTCCCAGGTGCAAAATCTATATTTTTCCCTAAAGCCGATGTTTAGCTATATTTTAAGCATACAAGGAAAGCTCACCAGTACTTTGCCTCTGGAATAGGCTTCCCCCTCCTGCCCTGAACTCTGATTGCTCTTGCCCCATTTACATCCTCAACAAATGGCCCTCTTCATCAGTCTTAGAAGGGAAAATAGGATCCCTAAAATAAAAACAGTCAGTTGAGCTTAAGGAAACAAACAAAAAGGTTCTCCGTTCTTACAGGCAGCCATAAAAGCCCTGAAGCACGAGATTTGATTATGATCATATCTTTATTTAAAGCAGCAAGTGCTGTGGGCGTACCTAAGGCGATGCTTAACCCCCTGTCCCCTGAATAAGACCCAGTGGTTTCCACAGGGCTGCCTGAGAGTTGCAGCAGAGGAGAACACTCATGTATGAATTAATGCTGTGGTGGAGGAGCTGCAGCTACTGCAGTTACAAAGGGAGAAAACACTAAAAAGTCTAGGTAAGAGTTTCAAAGCAAAAGAAGGAAAGAACAGGGAAATTTAGGGAATCTAAACATATAAAAGGTTATCCATACTTAGATGGCAGGATTTTGTCCAGAGCTGAATTTGGAGATAGAAGTGTATGTAAATCTCATTTTAACAATGTCAGAGAGTCTGATACTGCTTCAGAACAGTTTTTCATCTGTTTATTCACCCTCACGTGACATCTGAATTGAACACCAGTAAGCTTGTGCGCTTTCCCCTTGACACACAAAATGTGCAGAGACGAAATTATTTTCCTCTTACTTAATACTTTTACATCCCAAGACATTAGTCCATGACTAAAAAAATAAAACGAAGAAAAATATAAAGCACATCAATATATATCTGTATATCTGTAGATACAATCTTTTGATACAGTCTTCAGTCTATGCTCCCAGTTGTATCATCCAGGCTGTCAGCCTGCAAACATCTAAGTACAGAACTCACACCACTGTGTGCCATTAGTTTGTTCTCATGATTTACCACAACTTGTTATGTCTTCTGTAAACTTGTTATTAGTGATTTAAATAATGCAGAAGTACCTTACAATGGGTTTCCTTCTGGTATGTTTTTATAAGTGTCCTGTCATTGACTTTGAACACATCAGTGTTTTCATTTATCTTTTAAATGGGCTATTATTAAGTAAACTAATTTTCTTGATTTTAAGGGGTTACTTTTCAAATTTCTGGGAGAAGGCTTTAAACAATTCCCCCCATCATTTTTAGTACTACCTACATGATGATGATGTTTTCATTTCACCAACAATCACTTCAAGTTTGAGGAAATTTCAGATGCAGTAATTACAGTTTATGCTATGTTCTGTTCACACAAATTAAAACCTGGGAGAAAATGCTGACTTGTACAAAGGCGAATGTCATGTCTTTAGGCCAGAGATACATTTTTTGTTAGTCAGAATGAAGTCCTGTATTGACTATTATGTACAAAGTGATGGACTGCTTACATTATGGAAGTCCCATATATTACTTCTCAAATAAAGGAAAATTTGCTCCTGATCATATTAAATACAGCTTGGGTTGAAGTTGTTGTATCTACAAGTTTGTAGCTGCCACATGGTAGCAAAGGCCACTTTTGTGTTGATTTATACTTTGCATAATCCCACTGTGCCAGAATCTGTGTTATTCTGCTCTGGCACCAGTTCTCTGCTTCTACCTGAAATGTTTGCTGATTATACAATGGAAATACAGACGGAAATCAGCTTTACTGGGCTTCAGAGGAAAGGAAGTGGTACAGAACTTGACCACAAGACACTGGAGAAAGAACTGACCTGAAATCCTGCAGTAGATACAAGGGAAGAGCAAAACTCTAATGCAGTGACAAGCATTCACAAAGAACAGGAATGAGGATTAAGCGGTGCTTTCCCAGCAAACATAGACAAGGGATGTAATCTGCTTAATGTAATCTCATGGCATAAAATGGAACAGTCAAAGGTCAACTGACAAAGAACAAAAAAAAAGGGAAAGAGAAAACAAACGTTTCTTTCTTTGCTGCAGAATCTGAGGTTTATTAGATACTACACACCTTGCAGAGCAATTTAATTGGATGAAGAGCTCTGTATTATTATCCAACCACATAATCACATTAAAGTTTGACTTATTTACTTCAACCAGAACAAGTAGATAGCAAAGGGACAGGAAATTGTGTAACTCTGAGTGTGCATTTCTCCATGAACCCTGAAAGAGTCAGACAGACCTAAACTTTAAGAAATGCTCTTCTTACAAGCAAATTTACAGAAGTAGAACTCCAAAACAGATCAAACCAAACCTGTGTTGCTGGCCTGTACTATCGTGAGCAAATCAGTGGGTATTGTGTATCACCACAGATCATGTTAGATGTTTTCATCAGCTTTCATATGTATTATGAGCTGATCTGTGGCTTATTTTAATTACATGTAATGGCAGCTGTGGGGTAAAGAATTTTAGATGTCAACACCCAACAGAAAATGGTCTCTTGTGGCTTTTGAGAATGTCATGCAATGGCTGCTCTGGACTGTAATTCTTCCCGATAAATATCTAACTCCCTCACATGTGTGCCAGAGGAGGAAGCAGATGCGGCCATGGTGAGACAGAGATGTGCAATTCCCTGCAGATTGGCAGTGAAGGAGGGAAGCAAGAGGGCAATAGCTGAGGAGTATTATGGGCAGAAGACCCCATGGTTCTCCCCATCAGCAGGGACCCAGATTGTGCTTTGTTCATCACTTAGTTTCTGAATTTTTTCTGGTTTTGGGACTCGAAACTGAACACACATCCTAGCCAACATCCTACTGTACATGAGCATAATGCTGTCACATTTCATCATCTTTACTTACATGGCCCCCAGTTGCTTTATTCATCGCTGCTACGTGCTGAGCACTGATTCTGACTGCATGCAGAACTGTGCCTTGCATTTTGAGTTATTCCGTTCAGATTAGAAGATCCTAAGCCATCAGAGCAGTGTGAGAACTTGTTGTTGTTCCAGTATGCAGTAACTGAAACTTGATATAGAGTAGTGAAATGTGGAACATAAATGCAATTGAGATTTTTGATCATTTCCCCTTACTACTAAACCACCTGACTCCTTTACTAAAGCAGGAAGTATTATTAGAGATTAAGTTGTCTTTCCCCTATTGTTTTGGTACTAACTACGAGTTACGTATGACAAGCTAACCTAGCTGGTTGAGATACAGGGGGTCTTTTTCATTTTTTTTAACTGCTTGAAATTCAGCATTAAGACATATCCACTGTTTAAGAACAGGATATTATCAAAGAGCCTGGAAATTCTCTCTGGGCAGGTCAAAGCACTGAATCTCCCTGCACAGTACAGATAGCAAGTAGCACTTCCATAGGAGTAGGGAGAGGACTGAAGTTAGAGATGACTCACAACTAAAGGGCTCTCGCTGTCTCCCTCCCCCACCAGCCCTTCATTTCTCTCCTCGCTTTTCTCCAATTTGGCAGACAAGAAGGTAGGCAAGCTGGAAGCTTTTAGTTCTGCCTGGTAGTCTAACAAAATACCTAGTGCAGGTGCAGGGAGCCAGCATAAAAGCCTGATTAGATGAGATACCAGGAGCCAAGAAAAAGATTGTGATGCCTGCTGAGTTGAAACGGAAGTCAGGTTAAAAGGAGGTGCTCTCGCTCAGACGAGGCTGCATGGGCTCTGGGGAAAGGGAAAGATGGGAAAAATGGAGGGAATGCTAATGTTTTGGAAGAAAAACTGGAGCAGCTCCCAATTAAAGAAAAAATACCATCCTTCACATACCCTAATCTTATCACAAGGAGTATCTACATCACTAAATGAACACTTAAGCATGTGGAGAAAGCACTATTGAAGGCCAGGAGAGAATTACAGTGTTTGCTGCCATTCACAAGACTGTATATGTGCTTTAAACTCTACCTGCACTCAAATCCCTTCCTGAACAGGCTTATTGCATTACTAAGCCCGAATTCCCATTCAGCTATGCACACTGGTTTCTTAATGAATTACAGATTATATCAAAAGTGCTAGTAAGTTGAGAATATAACACAGCTCACTGTAATATCTTCCTTTCTGCCTGACCTGCACAAATAACTGGGGATAGTAAAACAGAAAATGTGCAAGCACGAATGGTAGAGCTGAAAATGTCACCAAGGTCAACAGAGAGAGCAGGTCCTTGGCAGAGAAAGCAGGGGCACACAGCCGCGAAGTTCTTAATCAAAAGAGAACTAAGCAGGTTACACCCACTGAATTGATTTGTCTTTCTTCCCTAATGTTATTACTTGCGCTGGCTGCTTGAGTAATTACTGTTAGCAGTTGTGGGAGCCAGTAGTGGGTGATGGGAAGGGAGGAATAGGAGTGCCCTTAATGCAGACAATGACTGATCATTTCAGGATGCTCCATGACCTCTTTTAGTCCTGCTAAGTAGGAGGGCAAGACCTGGCAATAAAAGGACAAGCCAGTTTTTTCCCTTTTTAGTATTAAGCATTCCACACTCCTAGACTTCCTTTAACTCTCACTAGACATTTTAAAAATGTCATGATCTTAAATAGCAGGCTTTAAGAATTTTAATTTAATTTTCATTAAAAATTAATATTTGAAAAATAGTTTAAAAGTGTTTGCAATCATGCAGATGAATCATGATCACATCACTGTTCAAATTCCCAGTCTCAGTGTAATTACTTGCATAAAACACCTCTTGTGAATAGCAAGTAAATCATTAGTGATTAGACTTTTTGAGATTGTTTTGAAGAGACCCAGCTGCTTTCTTTATGTCAAAGAGCAACCATAAGACACCAGTGATTAAGCAACATGGGGTTTTTTTGCATGTAAGACACCATGTGCTTGGGTATTAATCATGATTAGTGCTTTTCAGATTTAAATCTTAAAGCATCTCACTGAAAAGCTGTTAGTCTCCAGCTTATAGACTGGGAAACTGAGGCACAGGGCTCTACTCAGCAGTCTGAGCTCACAGGCCTAGATCCAGCAGCAGAAAAAACCACTAAGAAAGAAGCATATTGCCGAAACTAGAAAATTATAAAATCTGAATTAAAAAAAACTTAACTTCTGTGATCTTTCTTTCTTTTTTTTTTTTTTCCTAAAAGAAAATACAGCAAAACATTTTCCAGAATAAACATTTTGGAAATACCTTCATAGGCAGTAGAAAAATAGCTCTCCTGTCCAAAAATTGTCACTGTGAATTACAGCCGTATCCACATTACTGAGATATATATATGCAGAGAGAGATGGAAGAATGAGAATTGCCCTGTTTAATTGTGATAGCAGCAAGGGCTGTTAAGTGTATCTGCAAGACATGTTCTTTGCATAAAATATGGTGGCTTTGCAAGTGATTCTCAGAAGTAATTTTTCACTGTTTGTATATAAATATATACACATGAAACATTGAAGTATAAATATAATTTTACTTAATACGAATGGAATAACAGCTGTAGCTCATTACCAAAATGAGAAATTAAAATCTCTTTTTGTGTCAGCTGTGTAGAGGGCAGGGAGTTATTTATAAAACACCCTAAATATATAGCTGAATTTCCTACTCAACTCAAAAAAGGTGCACCAGCTACTCTCAAAGCTGAGTCAGTGACTGTAAAAAGATGAGTTTGCGGAGCAGTGCTGAGCTGGACCGGAGAGATCACTGTGACATTTAGTGGTTACAATACCACTAGAACAGCAACCAACTCCTCCAGAGGAAGTGGTAATGTGCTTACTCAAATTTTCTGCCCTCCTTCAGGTTCCTGAATTCACAATCTGCAGCAGTCTTCAGCAGGCTTAAATCCGGAGACAATAATGCTCCTCCGCTTCCTTACGCAGGAAGATTTAAATTACAGGGATGGATTATTTTAATTGCTACTCTTTGGGTTCTCTGCTTGAGCTGTTGGTAAACATCTATGGTAAAACATATGGATGTTGAAGTAATAGCTGTGTCAGACCAGTATGTTTGCAGCCACTGCCTTATAAACTCTGCACACATTGTATTTGGTAAAAACTATTAGAAGTGGAAATATTCATTAAAAACTTGTAGGCAGCAGCTTTATGTCCTGATATTAGCAAACTGCCCACTAAATTAACCAGCATGTGCCATCAGTAAGCAAGACTTGAAGATAGGGAGCAAGCGCTGAACTGCTACAAGAGAAAGTCAGGGACCCCACAGTGCTAAAAGTCTGCTTAAACAATTGTTATTTCTACCTCCTTCTGTTAGTAAAATGTGAATGTGAGTGCTTCTATAGAGTAGTAAATAGAGAAAAGTTCAAGCTCAGATTCTCGATCCAAACATATTTGGATTGTGAGTTTTTGGGGCTCCATAAATAAGAATTCGAGTCAACATTGCTCTTACTAAGAAATATTTAGATTGCAATAGAATTGTAAGGCACCATTTCTCATCGTAAGAATGACAAATCACATCCTCCAGTGCAGGAGATGTGTGCAATAGAGATAGAAGCACCCTGGGATCATCTCTGAGCACTGCAGTCCCCGTCGCTGGTGACACTTTTCTCAGTGGCTGGGTGTTACACTCAACCCATCCTCACCTTCACCAGCAATGAGCCTAGCTACATGTTGGCACCCTTCATATGTCAAAGTCCTTGCTTCTACCGGGTCAGATACATTATTGCTTCTATTTTTCCCGTTTAATCTTAAACTACCACAGCCTCCACAAGCAATCCTGCATATAGAGAGAGAGCAGGAAGGGACAGAGAAGGAGGTAAGAGCTCCCATTGCCCAAGGGGAGCTCAGTCAGTAGAAGTCTTCCCATTTCTTTCAGCAGAGGTTACAGCTAACTCTTCTTTCCTGCGCTTTGCCATGGGTTTGCATCCCACCTCCTCAAATCCTCATCACACAGAGATCCCTGTGCCTCCTTGCCCTTAGGGGATGAACAGTGTGCCCTGCTGCTGAGTGTGTTGTCCCAAGTGGTAGCTCATAATAGTAAACATCAAGCTCTTCTGTAAAGCATTTCACCCACTTAAAGCTGAAAAGAAGGGCAGGTTTCTCTGCCTCCTTCATTGATAGGAAAACTTAGGTCCAAAAGAGGTCAGCTTGACTTGCCAATGGTCATTCAGCAAGCAGGAACAGAGAGTTTCTTTGGGTTGCACTGACCACAACTGAGGTGTCAAAGGGTCCCATTTCACTTTTGAACAGATTCTCATTACAGCAAGAATCTGGCATATAACTGAAGCTGAACAAACAGCCCTTTTCTCGACATTTGGATTTTACTGCGGTTAAATTTCAAGCAATGTGGTGATGCACAGAGGAATGCTAAACAAAAGCTGTATAAGCTGCAATGTTATTCCCTCTACCTGAATATGAAAACTGCCAGCCTTTGTCATGCAGACTGCAACGAGAAGGCAAGAGGATTGCAGGGGGCAGGTGCACAAGTCCCATCTGACAACTGAGTGCAAGCACAGCAGATGGTGACAAAGCAGCAGCAGCAAAGAGATAAAACCTTCAGATTTGAAGCTCAGCCTAAAGGCTGCTCCACCAAACATTTCTTGTCTGTGGCACCCAGTTTCCCAACTTCTAATATATGGTTATAGAAAGAAAGAGGAAAGTGCTGGCTCTTTGGTACACTGCAGTGTCCACTGTGTTCTTGAGTTTGCTTCTGCCAGGCAGTATGCCCCACTGGAACAGCCAGCAGTGAGCATGCAGGCCCATGGGGAGGAAGGGTTCTGCCCTGCCTCCCTTCTCCTGCCCAGCCTCTGCTCCAGCCAGAAGGGCTTCTGGCTGAGCAGGGCTGATGCTTTACAGGGTAGGTGAGTATACTCAGTGGGTGCTAAACAAGACAGTGATCCCTACTCAGGGAGTGCTTTACTGCATCTGTGAAATGCCAGATGGAAAATCAGGATGCTTCAAGTACCTTTTTGTTAATAAAGTAAACCAAGATACAAGAATTAAGGGAATGCACATAAGTCCAGCTATCTTCATCCGTTTCCCATTTAACTACTTAATCACAAAGGCAAATAGTTGATTTGTATGGGCTCCTTATAAAGGGAGGTAGACACAGACAGATTGCCCTTAGCTTCATTAACAAATATTCTGGAAGAGGCAGGAAGCAAAGTTCTAATCTGATTGTGCTATAGCCTGATGCCAAGTAATTATATATCCAATATGATAGCTAAATTACTGGGATTTATTTGTCTCATCCAAAAAGATTAGATTAACTTGTGCGTTCAGCGAGGCTACTGTTTTTAATTTTTATAGTCTTGTCCAATCCCCTTCGTAATTTTACAAAGAATTAAAAACATTTTGTTTGGCTAAACTAGTCTGGTGACAGTGCTGTTCCAAAGGGGCAGATTTCCTAGCTCATTCTGGTCCTGTTACCTGCTCAGGGTTGAATGAGCTTGCTCACAAGAACTCCTGGGTAAAAAGTCAATATAACCAGACCTGTCTTCCCTCCCCCAAACTGTACACATTCGGGATTTAATAGCTTTTTCTATTCCTCTTAACAAAGGCTGACAGTGAGCTTGAGTTTGAAGAGCGTGTGACCCTAGCTGCACCCACACTGCCTGTTAGGGCTGAGTTTGATCTCTAACCAAAAGTTTTCCCAATCTGTGCCTGAAGGATCAGTTACCTCACCCTAGCACTGAGCCAGGGTGGAAGGCGATGTACAGGCTGGGGAGACATAAAGGAGACATAACAGTGTAGGCATTCCCACTGAGATTACAATGTGCTTCCTTCAAGCTATTAACACAAGGCTCAGATTATGAGTCAGCTCATTTTTTCCTCTGCCCTCCTTCCCCTAAGGTGATGAGTCTGTATACAGCTTAAAAGATGTAAATACACACATACATACACATATGTATATATACACACACTATTTTCTAAATCACATAATTTTTATCTTCTTTATCCACCATCTTTTAAAACTGTCAAGCTTTTCCTTGCATTTTCTTGACCAAAATAGGTCTAATCAGAAAGAGAGAAAGAGAGAAAGAGAGAGAGAAAGAGAGACAGAAAGAAAGAGAGAGAGAGAGTGAGAGAAAGAAAGAAAGAAAGAAAGAAAGAAAGAAAGAAAGAAAGAAAGAAAGAAAGAAAGAAAGAAAGAAAGAAAGAAAGAAAGAAAGAAAGAAAGAAAGAAAGAAAGAAAGAAAGAAAGAAAGAAAGAAAGAAAGTTGCATGACTGCCTGAATCCAAGAAGTGGAGAAAGCTACTAATTTGAGCAAAATGTACATGCTACAATAAAAACTGCTGCATACAGGTTTACATGTCTTGCTGGACTACTGTTCAGCCTGACATAGATATAAGCAATAAATGTCATGCTTTTGAGTGATAAGGAAAACACAGGAGCTAATCCCATAGAGAACAGATATTATTTTATTATTATTATTATTATTTTTTGTACCACAAGCTGAGGTTCAAACAAATTACAAGGAAGAAATCTTGGCCGTAGAGAAGTCAGTGTGGAGTCTGCCATCACCTCTCTGACCAGGATTTTACCTTTGCTGCTGTAGTGTAGTCAGCTTGTTAAATTTTGTTATCACTTTTCTTATCTTTATCAGTTAAAAATGTCAACCTTTGCATTGCTAGTTCATTCATCTAAGGGAAGCAGAAGTAATAGTACAGTTTTAATTCATTATAAAAATAAACAAAAACACATTAAAACATAGTTAGAATTAAAACTAAAAGCTCATAAATTTTTATTACCCTTAAGTTCCTGCAATGGAATGAGGTGATAAACTATACTATCCTTCCTGCTTATGTTTTCAGTTATATCTATTTATTTTTATAACTCACATTCCTTTACAACACATTTTTTCCTCAACTGATTCAATTTCTTTAGAGTTTTTAGTAGTCATTATTTCCAAAAACTCTGCAGCAGTTTTAAACTTTCATATATGTCAGACCCCACATAAAAGAGTGGAAACTTCTTAGAGAAAGAGATCAAGTCACTTCTCTCTCTCCCTCTATCTCTCTCTCTTTTTTTTTTTTTTTTTAACAAAAGCAGCCCTGATTGGATTATTGGATTAAAACTCTGGTACAAGAAATTGGGTATATAACTGTTCAAGTCAATATTAATTTAGGTTATATATTACGCTTTTTCATCACTTGATTTTTTTTTACAGAATATATATATTGTTGTGGTTTGACCCAGCAGATAGTTAAGTACCACACAGTCGTTCTCTCATACCCACCACCCTCAGTGGGATGGGGGAGAGAATTGGGAGAAAATGCAGTGCAACTTGTGGATTGAGATAAAAACTATTTACTAAGACAGAAAAGGAAGTAAATAGAAATAGCAATAATTATACACAAAGTGATACACAAAGCAATTGCTCACCACCCACCAATCGATGCCCACCCAGACCCTGAGCAGCAGCCCCTCCCCAGCTAAATCCCCTCAGTGTCCTCAATGTTATAGTTTACATGATGTCATACAGTATGAAATATCCCTTTGGTCATTTTGGGTCAGCTGTCCTGGTCCTGTCCCCTCCCAGCTCCTTGTGCCTCCCCTCAACCCCTTCACTGGCAGAGCAATACAAGAAGCTGAGAGACTGAAACGTTCTTGACTCTGTTCAACGCTGCCAGGCAACAAGTGTAAACAATTGTTATGTTATCAGCGTATTTCAGTCCTAGAACCAAAACATAGCCTCATACCAGACACTATGAGAAAGACAACTTCTGTCCCATCAAGAAGCTAAGATATATATATATAAATTATACTATGCTTGCTGCAATCCTGTTCTCTGGGAAGTAGTTTAACTGCTGTTTCCTCCCTGTCCCCTTCCCCAGATGTTATTTTAAACCCAGTGATAAAGTCATTTCCTCAATTGTAGGTTTCTTGTAAAAAAATCAATAATTTTTTTTTACATGTAATTTTTAAATTATAATGATCTCATTCTTGTTCGAAGTGAATTTATGAATAGTGTACATATTGAAACATGTTTAACACAGTAGCCACCAGGATCTTCTCTTTGACTCTTTTCTTATGTACAAAGAAAAGCATTCATGCTCTGTTTAATACTTTATAACCTGAAGTTTGAAAGACAGGATTCTAGAGGAAAGATATTTACATATCACAATCTAGACACGTGGTGACTGGTGGTGTTACTCCAACTTTGGAAGGGACACATCTTTATCTAACAGACAGATGTACTGATCACTCTGAAACTACTCAGCCTCTGAGGAAATGCACAGACGTCTTTGGCTGAAATTCCAGACTTAGAGGAAAACACACTCAGAGTTGCCCTAGTGTACACGGTAACAAAGTTAAGGATGAGAATTCACGTAAGAATTTACAGCAGCAAGGTCTAAAATATCAAAAATGAAAGGAGATCCTTTTACTTTATTGGAGACAATAAATATTTGTGCTGTTTTGGAGACAAAAAATCTAAAAGACCTCTGGCATCTTTTGCCACTGCTTAAACCTGCCACAGTCCACACTGGGAACCAGATAATTTTCATGTGGTAGCATTGCTGGCCATCGCTAAGCTTTTAGTGAAGCAACTGATGTCTTCACTCACTACATTGGGTTCAGTTCACTCACTACATTGGGTTCAGTTGTAGATGAGGCACAAGTTTCTGTCTTTACATTGCTTCAAAGTGTAGTGATTTTTCATTGCTCAAAGTACTCACAGACAGAAGTGTTGTCACAGAAAATGCCAGGATGGCTCAACACATTTTCTCTGTCAAGCTAAGAAAAAATACAAACATCTACTTTCCGTAAAGACCAATATGCATATAGTGAGCTCATCTGTATCATCTGTTCTGAATCAGAAGGTAACCCTCTTAACTTTTGTTGCCTAATGGAGAAAATGGAGTGTTGCTTGCAGTCAGACCATCCTTCTTTACTTAAAGGCATATAACACCCTCACATTACAACAGTGTCAGCTTCTCTGCATAACATGGATTTTTCAGTTTGGAAATCACAGATTTAAGCATGAAAAAAACAAGAACAAACCTTGAAGGAGGAAAAGCTTGCTATTCCTAAGGAAGGAACAAAATGGCCCTGAGAGGCTCTAACCTTTCTTCTCTGACAGCTGTTTCCAAGCCATAAATCATGTTAACAGGCGGTGTGAGAAATGCAGGATGGAATTCCCCAGGACAAATCAGAGAGTATGAGAGGATGCAGAGAGAGTGTGTTCTGTGCTCCTGCAGCCTTCTTGCCCTGGGTCAGTCTCACTTCAGACATATGCATTAACCTCTACAAGTGCTACTAGATCTGGTGTGTACACTCCCCAACACAGAATGTACATGTCCCCTTTTTTGTTCTAAATGAAATCCACCTCTAAAGCTTTTGATTTGTACTTCCTTTCTGGCATACCCTAAATTCAAAATCTTCTCAGAGAGTGCTGCCAAGGAAGGCATATTTGTGCTGTTGATTTTGCCTGTTTAATTGTAGTACTTTGCCCGCACTCCCTTTGAATCACTTCTTCATTATTACAGACTGACTTCTGTTTTTTTCCAAGATGATAAAAGTCAGACTGCAAGTCAATGATGAGAAAGCACTGCATATTTTACCCCCCTCACTGCTTATTCCATGACGTGAAGGTGGAGCAGATGATGTGTCTATTTTAAGGAAAAGGGAGTTCAGGGCTGGCTCCCTCCCTGCTCTATTACCGATCACCCATGAGGAAACAGGGCTCAGAGGAACAGAAAAGACACTGGAGAATTAATCACACTGCTCCTTCCTGATAAGAGCACAAAATTCAGCTATTAGCTGACTTCAGGTAGAAAGCCCTGGGATTTGCTGCCAGGGTGAGGCCGAGGGTGAAGAAGATAGAGGCTCAGGGATAGAGAATCTCAGGTTAAAAAGAAAGAAAATTATACTGTCTGAAAGCCTCAACAGGCAAAGCAAAAGCCCCTGCAGCAAAGACTGAGCAAGTTACTGGTATCTCAAGCAACATTTTAATAAGCTCAGACCTCAGGAAGGGGAATTCTGTAAGAAACAGTCTGAGCTTCATTTCAGTTCTGGGAGAATCTGAAGAAAAATTTAACTGGGGATCTCCATGGGAACCTTTTTTCCAATAGCATACACTTTTCACAGCACAGCATCGTCCTCTAGATGCTCCCGCCACAGGGACCTCTCTCAGGGAACCTCTTTCCTGGTGAGCAGGGAGGTGCTGGCTCAGATCAGATAAGAGAAAGACGCATCTGGTGTAGTGAGTAATGGTGCAGAAAAATGACAAAGTTGAGTCATTTGGTGAGGAAGGGCTACAGGTGTCTTTTCCTGAGAAGGGTTTGAGCCATAGTTTCACACGTCATGACTGTACACTGGCTGAGGTGGTTACAGCACATCACAGATCAGACAGAGCAGCTGGGTCACCATGAAGGATCACAGACCAGCAGAGAGGTATTAGGCCCTAATGGCTGAGTAGAAGGGGAACGCAAGGAGGTAGGAAACTGTGAGAGTGGAAAACAAAAAAAAAGTTGACAAGTCTGGCTGGTAGAGATGACAGATGGTGTCCTTATGGGACTTTTGGAGCTACTGCATAACCAGTTATTTTGTTATACAGAGGCAATCTCCTGACAAGTGAATGAAGGTAAGCTCAGACGCACTGCCCATCTCCATGAGATTCCTAAATGCATATCTGAATGCATTCTTCAGGGGTCTTCCATTAGCTGAAACAAATTGGAATATTCAGTGACACTGATTGCTGGGGATCACATGAACCCTTCACAGTCTGCCTTTTTCAAAGCCCACAGGCTGGATTCCTGTCTGTCCCAGATGAGGCATTTGTGTTGAAAAGCTCTGTCGATCCCAGCCTCCCCAGCTATCTTCTGTTCTCTATAACCACATGTCTTCAGGTTTGTAAACTAGGGAGTGTACTTAAATAGAAAATTCAAAACAGACTTTCTACATGTTCTGAAAACCAGGATTTGGGGGTTGTTTAATCCTGCAAAAGAAGCTATTATCAGCTGTTCTTATCATGCCACATTATCTCCTCCTTAATTCTGTTTGTTGCTTCCTCAAAAAGGGCTCTAGCTCACGTTATTCCATTATGAAAGCAAATCCACCTCTTGCATGAGGATATAAGCACACAGCGGTGTCCCAAGAGAAAGCACAGACATATGGAAAGAGAGATATTCCAGGAAACCCAAAAGATGATGAACATTTCATGGCTTAAATTAGATATAAAGGCTACAACATGTATGCATCTCACTTGGAAAAGACAGCCCTGGCACAAAGGGACTGACCTCTTCTTCGCTCTCATTCTGACACCATGAAAAAAATCAGAATCATATGGATACACTGAGAACACAAGGACATGACCTGCAGTCCTGTAGTTCCAAACAATCATGACTCAACTTCCTGTGCCTGAAGGAGATTCAGAGCAAAAACATCTTGGAGTCATTTTTTCTGAAGTTAGAGGGAAAAGATTATAAATTCGCTTCAAATCTCCAAGGTGAATGAGATATGTATGGCTCCAGGTCAGACCTGATTAGGTGAATTCTTAGGAACTTGAGCACTCCAAGTTCCAGCTAAGAGACAGCAAATGTTCTGAACGCATATTGCCAGGAAGATCTGAATACATGCATAAACATGTCACCCCCTTACAACATAAAACCATTATTCTGGGAGTGTGTGTCTTAATGGCACACAAAGGAGAAAGAGAACTTGTGACCTGACATCAAATTAAAGTAAATGTTTAACAAATCTGATGCAGAAATTATTTGGGAAACTTTCCACAGAACATATTCAGCCCAACTTATTTCATCTCACCTCCAGCTCCCTAAGCAAATTTCTCTTTTTGTTATTGTTTTGTTGTTGTTGTGTAGTTTTGTTTTGTTTGTTTTCTGCCTTGCATTTCTAATTTAAATCAGGAAACAATTTTTTTGACAAAAGATTCTTTTTTATACTATGAAAAATACTGTTTCAAGTTCTAGTCAAACAAGTGTTCCTTTGAGCCGCTGGCCTATCATCAAGAGGTCAATGAGAGAGAAAGACTTATCCCACACATACATGTGTCCTACTTAGAGCAGAAAAATATCATACCTACAAACTTCCTGCAGTCTGCAAAATCATCTCATGCACTGCATAGAAAATTAAAGTGAGGCAAGCAACCTCACTTTCTTAGGCCGGTCCTTCAGACCGAGTAGGGTGATCTTAGAAAGGTCACTGGCGATAAGCACTCTCCTATGGCAAAAGGTGAGTTACAGGCAGATGGGCTGTATGAAAATGTCAGGAACTATTTTATTCATAATCCATTCAAGTCAATTGTCATGACCTTCTAGACACCAGGTCATTCATGAGTTGTCTGAATATCTCTTAACGTTAGAGACCGTCTTTCTATTTACTTGATCTGGCTTTGGATGAGGCCCATTGATGCTGTGCGCTGGGATACACTAAGGCCTGTATCCAGCCAAGTAAGCACATATTTAGCATGCAGCATGAAAATAGTCCTATTGAACTTCCAGTATCACCCCCACTGTTTAAACACTTGTTTATGTGCTTTGCTTGGGTCATTGACCAGAATTTCAATAGTGTTGAATCAGAAATTAATTTGGCTCAGCATTTAATGCAATGCTGCATATATTTGAAAATGTCTGGTAAAGAATTTAGCAGTAGTTTCACTGCAAGAGAAGACATGGAATAGCAAGTGACCTTTTTTTTTTTTTTTGTCATGAAGAAGGCTAGAAAAAAGTCTCTAACCAAAATGTTGAAGTTAATCATGATCAAGTCTGACATTGCATGAATTTGAAAGCAGGGCTCAAAGTTGACAAGTGTGCATCTATCGCTTACTATCTGCCTAGCATTAATTCTAGGAAAACATTGCAATGAAATAGTATTTTAAATAATAATAATAAAAAAATCCTCCCTCAGAAATACTTCTTTCAGATGACCATTATTTTGTCATGAATAGGATTGTAAATATGTAATAGAACATAAATATTTTGTATTTAGACTAAAAAAAAATTTAGTTTCATAAAAGATTTAACCTCACTAAAAATAATTTGGCCTCAAATAGGAATCAGTGGCAGTAATATATGAGGGCAAATATTCATCCTGTATGAAAAACATAGATGCTAAGCAAACATTCCCAAATATGTTTTATAGGGATTTGCACAAATGTAAAAATGAATTTGTATTATATGCACCTACACCTGAGACAACAGGGAAAAGTCCCTAAAACTTCTAATATCTCTACCCTAAAGGTAATTTAACTCAGGTGATCTGAAAGTGTTATGCAAAAATATCCATAAGGGTGGATAAGACTTCTTATATGAAAGCAACTATTTTATAGAAACAGCTACGGAAAAATGTGTCTACTCTCTGCACATAGGCAACAGATTTTGGAACAGCCTGATCCTGTCCTTGTTTTACACAAGGTAAAACCTACATTTGCTATAAACCAAAGAGAAAATCTAAAATAATTTGATGTACGTGGTTCATCAGCCCATCCTAGAGAGACTTCATCCCAAAACAATCTTTTCTGATTCTTGTCTGCTTTCTCTGCTGTTGAACTCCTACCATCTCATTTAACTATATATGAGTAACCACAATTAGCCAACACAGCTCAGATTTTCAATTCGAGTACTTGAAGCAAATTCTATGTAATACCTCGTACAGAGTAAAAATAAGTTCTCAGAAGAATATCAGGCAAACCAAAGTCATAAATAAATGTTAGGAAATTATGAGGAACCTACAGACTTTCCATGAACAGAGAGAAAGACTAGCTTTGGCAGGTCTACCTTTCATTATGAATTATTCGCTCCTCTCTTAACATTTCTTCTTTAATAGTTTTTAATTTCATTGCTGTTGGGTAGAGGTGTGAAACCACAACAGTAAAATAAAAACAGCCTGATGAATTTCTCTGTTTGGGTCAAAGACAAGGAAAATTCCTTAAGGAATACCGGGCTGCATGTTGTAAGTATCAATGTATTTTATCTTTCCTAAAATGAAGCAGGGTGCTTCACTTACACACACACAGTCAGCTTGTGTGCAGTAGCAGCAGCTATATGGCAGAAATCTTGGACAGGCAGGTCAGGGACTGGAAAAAGTATCAGGGCTCCCAGCCACTGCTGAAGCACAGCACATTCTTATAGTCCTCACTGGGCAGTCCTCAGATAAGCATTAACAGCTGATGCACATTACAGAGCTGCTTCATATCCTTAAGGTGTGATGAACTCCAGAGGAGAGCTGTAGTTACAGCACCTCACCCTCTGGAAGCAACTGAGATTTTAGACTTTGTCTTGACTTCAAGACTTCTTCTGAAGACTACTTGGCTAATTTACAGGTCAAGAATCTTCTGCTTCAGACATCTTGGCAGACCTTGGGTTAATTGCTTGGGTCAAGTTCCTCAAAAGGACAGGGGTTGGAAGTACCCAATAGGCTTTCAGCACCTATCTATAAAATGAGGATAATAATCCAAGTAGGTATTACCCTTTACCCTACTCAAGCAGGAATTACCCTTTAGGTATTCTAGAAAACCATGAGAATCAGAAATGTATTAGTCACTTACAATTCTGTAACACTTTTACCCAAGAGACTTCATCTGAGAGGAGCTGAAGCACCCTGTTTCAAAAGCATCTGGTTGAAATGGCAACTACTGATTAAAATAAGATATTCTGCACTTAGTTTGTGCTTCACATTTTGCTCACTATTATTTTCATGAATTGAGGGAAAACCATAGTATTTGTTAAGAGCAAGACAGTCTTTCAGCTTTAACATAACCAATAAGGAGTAGGATGTTTTCTAAGCAAAATTAAAATTTGCTAAATCTTAGTACATGTTTGTGATAAATAAAAATTCAGGTAATGTTAGAGTAGAGCTTGTGGAGACTGTGTTAGATGTCATCAAATCCTCACATAAACTAATTTCTGCGCTCTCTTACCGGATTCTTGCTGTTCAGACTTCAAGGCAGCATAACACAAGAGGTCTCTGACAAGCGTACCGAGAAACTTCTCATAGACATTTTCTTTATAGTTACAGATGGAAGTGTTACTGTCCTCTGGAAGATCATAATAGGCACCTCCTTAGTACAAGGACTCATATGCCTTTAAAATTTCCATTGAAGATTTCAACTCTCCTGCCCAACATCCCAATAAAGTATAAAACTGAACAATGGAAGTGGTTATAACACTGTAACTAAATAAAAAAAAAATCTGAAAACATTACAGATTTTTTTTAATTATCGACTTTGTTGTGAAAATGTTGCAGAAAATAGAGATTAATTGATGCAGCTTAATGAGAAGGCTTAAGAGACACAGACAAAATAACTCTTTTGTTCATATCCAATGTATTTGAACCTTAAAGCAGAATACTAATATTCTAGTCACATAAACAGCACAAGTTCTGAATCATACTCTCTTAATATTCACAGACTTTACTTGGACATATCTTCTGACATAGATCCAAGAATTTTCTGATATCTACAGATCATCAATACCATATGCAAACTTATCAGACTCAGTGCAACATCTGTCTAGCATATGTTTTGGGGCTTGCAAAGAAACAAGTTGGAAACACAAGTTGCAAAACTATTTTAACTATTCTTTTGCATCTTGAGTCAATGTTGTGCCAAAAAGTTTAAGACACACTTTCTGGTTTTATTGGTTTTCTAAGTAGCTAGTGGCTTTCCGTGAGTATGGGGTTCTCCCTCTCCAATTTATTTTAGAACAAATGTGGATGCAATCCAGTGAGTCACTGGCCACTGGCAACTCCATCTGGTGTTAATCAGGACTTAGTACCACAAAGGCCCTGGCCACTGCTGAAGAGGGAAAGCATGCCAGCTTGATTCTGATAAAACAGGTGTTTTGATGAACAACAAATAATCTATGTCAAAATCAAAATGTTAGACATTCAAGTTTCTCTCAAAAACAGAATTTTGTTTTAAATGAGGAGATACAAAAGACATCCAAAATTCTTTATGGATATAGGAAGGGAGTGGAAAGGGAAGCTCAAGAAATAGCCACATTGGAAAAAATGAACATTTTTTCTCAATATTGGTTTTTGACCTTTTTTCGAGGAGTAGTTTTTATGTTGGGAAAAAACAGATATTATAGATCAAGTCAATCTTTTATAGACTATTGCATTATTTCATGCTAAGAATCAAAACTGTGATAGTCCATGCTAAGGCATGACTTCCAGCTATGGTGGTTCCCTAAAGTAAAGGAGGAGATTATTTACCCACAAGGTGCAAAACACACTCGTGTCTAGCATTCACTTGGTGGTTATTGATGGAAAGCAGTTATTCCAAAGACATTCTAAGACTGAAACAGATATCTGTCTGTGCATTGATAGTACATACATTATGCTGTTGAGACACAAAGCTTTCTAGCTTCCTACTGCCTCATGTGGTTCAAGGCTACATCACAACTGAAACCAGATACCAGGTTCCTCACACAGTTTTACTGATGTGTTCCTGTACTGTGTATTCTTATGAGATTGGACTGTATTGCAATATGGACAAGTAACTACAGTCGGACTTGATTCACTTACAATTTAATCCAGATTTGAATGCATCAAGCCGGTACAAAAGATGTCTATTTTGATACCTCACATTTTGAATTTAGAGTGCTCCATCATACATGGAAATTCTAAAGGAGGAAGCAGAGCTACTCAGAGACCATTTTTTGATATTTTTCCAGTTTTCCAACCACAAAAAAAAATTGGTGCCTCAGCAAAGCCAAAGCTACACCCAAAGCAACAAGCAAACACCCTGAAACACTATGATTCTATATGAATCACTATGAAACACTTCTAAATTTCAAGGAGAAGGTCGAGGGAACACAGTTGTGGAAGACCTCTAGGTACAGAGGAGGATTCGGTTCTTTGGGCTGGGCAAAAATGACAGCAGTCTAAGAAGACTTTTCTAAACTTCTCCACAGCAATGTCAACCAGGCCACACTAGTCATGGAGCTTCCCTTGAAATCAGCAACCCTGAGCATCCTACCATAAGGCTTAAGGGTAGGAAGGATGTTTCTATTGTTGCACAGGCCTTAAAAGGGAGAAAAAAAAAGTTAGGGCACAATTGAGTTCTCCTCTTACTGAAACAACAGATATGTTAGACTATGTTAAAATATGTTCCTTCCTCACGCAGATCTAGGAAAACAGCCCCATCACTTGGCTCTATTCACTGCTTTCCTTTCCAACTTTTCTTATTGTAATTTCTAAAGCTAGTTTCTAACTGGAAAGACATGCTCCTCTCTCCATGGTCACACCACTTCACTGTTGTGTGAGATAGCTGGTAAAAAAAAAAAACAAAAAATGCATGTCCATGTCTATTACCTTAGCTACATGTTCACATTCTTTTCATAAGTACCTTTCGTATCTCTGAATTAGATCATCTGGGTTAAAACTGGCTTGGAATAAAGCAGAGCAGATCCCAAGGAAAATTTGTCCATCAAGTTATGAACATCAAGTAACCTAGTCAGATGGTATCATCTGACTGTTCCTGACCTCCCATAGCACATGCAATTACAAGTCTGTTTTGCCAGCAACGGAAGTTGCAGAAAGTTACTATTCCCTATTTACACAAGCAATTGTAACCTTTAGTATTTTCATCACATGCTTTATTAGAGTTTCAACGTAGGTTTTATTTTACTTTTGGGATGACACCACCCAATTTCTGATTACTTTGTTTTTTTCTAACATGCTAGATACTAAGCTATGTATTTAAGCAGTAAGGAAAATATTAGCTGTTCCCCTCTATGATAAGAAAAGAGAGAAAAATACTGAGTTAAACACTGGCAACTCCATAACATTGCCTAGACTTGCATCATTTCTCTGAAAGTTGAATATGGAATGTTGGAGAGCTTTTCTCCATGTGGTCCTTGCATGCTCACTACAGTAGCTTCTTAGTTTATGTAAACAAATTACAGTTGCCCTTGAAAAACTTTCCAGTTGTAACTCAAATTTCCCTCAGTATCCATAATTACCATACTCAGTGTACTGTTAAACTCAGCCAACACAGCAGACTGTTAAAATAAAGTTTAGGCTGATGGTGATAAAGATATTTTACAAGGGATGTACAATTTCAGAAATTAGGAAACTTGTATCCCAGCTGGTGACCATCTGGCATCCATGACTGTATGTTTGAGTATTAGTCTAAGTCATTATTGTGTCAGTCTTCCACACACACAGACCACCCAGCACCTTACTGCCCTACCACTCAACGCCATAACAGCACCTTTGTTTGTCCCTCAGGAGTGCCATTTGCGTGTTATGGACTACCTAAGGTTTGTATCCTGCCCATGTGTTCTTTGGCCCTCTGCAAAAACATAGTCCAGGGGGAAGAATGAGTTTTAGTATTGCTGCAACAAAACTTAAGGAAATATATCCAGAGTTATAATTAATTACAGCAATATACATTTCCTGTCCCTTTTGGAAACTAATTACATTCTGGCCCTTAACTCTCCATTGCACTGACTTCCCCAAGCTAATTACAAGTTGGGTGAAAAAGTATTTCCTCATATCTTATTTGTTACTTTGTACACTTTTATCACATCCATCTTCTATCACCAGTGGCCTGTTGCCAAGTTTCTTGAGCACTGGCGGTATGATTTGAGTAGCTCCTCAAAATTCTTTCTTCAAAAGGCAATAATCTTCACTGCATATTAATTACAGATGAAAACATTCCTGATTTACAGAAGAATACTGTACTGATCTCTGTGTGGATTGTGTTAAAAAAATGAGCTGGCTATGTTTGTGTTTCTGATCTTCACTTCAAATTGAGCTGAAAAGTCTTGGCTGAGCTATCTGTGAAGTGGCCTACTTTATTCTCGAGTCATCTTGATTCAGCATCTCTCCTAGATGACATGTTTTTATGCTACAGAAATTTCATTTGTCAATAATCAACACAAAGTCCTGCATAACTGTTAGAGTTCTACATCTTTAATTCAGACATGGACAATCCTTGATCACAGGCAGAACATTTGCCAGCTTCTAAATAGACAGGGAAATTGAACCACCATGGAGATGTAAGTGCTTTCTTGTTCACATTGTTTTCCTCTGGATTATGGATGAAGCTCATTAATTGAAGAGTCTGTACTGTCCCTGCTTCTGCTGCGTTTGTTTAGGCATCTCAAAGGATCTCAATGACAACAACAAAGACGCTCCTGCAACAGTTTTAAATTATCTCATCCAGTACACAAACCACAGAAGAATTCATCACACTGACAAATGGGCACAGGTCACAGAGTGGTTGAGGTTAGCAAGGCCCTCTGGGTCCATGGGCCAAGCTTCTGCTCCAGTAGGGACACTCAGAGTAGTGCCCAGCACCACATCTAGGTGGCTGGTGGAGATTTCCAAGGAGGAGACCCCATAGCCCCTGGGCAACCTGTGCCAGTGCTCAGTCACCCTCGCTTCCACTCAGGTCCTTGGTTGGATGGAGGGGACAAAGTGTAGTTTGACAGAGTATCTTCTCAGGCAAATCTGATAGGTCCTAAAAGTCAAGACTATAGTGCCTAACTTGTTTTGTATGCATGTCTGTAGAGGTATAGCACTTTAGCCGCCTTTGTGTGTACTCACTCCATGCTGGTGTAAATTTCTTTCTTAAAGAAGTTGACAGATAAAACTGTAGAAATGTATTCACTTGCCAGCTGCACTAGGAGCATAATTGCTCTCCATACTCAGGTATATTTTTGTATGCAGACTTACAAGGGGACTTGAAAACACCTACATCTTTATGTGTTTAATTTCTTTTGGGCACTTACTCATTTTCCTCCTACACTTTAAAATGCATTAGCAACATATTAGAGCCATATTTCAGTAGACACAGTTACGTACACTCATCTTCAGAGCCTACCTTCATATTGTGCCTCATTTATACATTCTCATTTATGTAGCATGGTGCTATTGACATTTAGATTTCTATCATCAGTGGCTGAGACTACAGATTTATACATCATACTGAAGAAACCTGTTTTTGACTGAGGCCTCCATCCCGCATCAGGCTGGCCCATATACCCGTGAATTTCCTTTGAAAGCACATGTATATGAAGCCCTGTCAGATTTGAATGCAAAAACTGGGCCTGAGTGTGCGTTATGGTTCCCATCATTCACAGACACTACTTAGCAGACATTGAGCATTAATACACATGCACACTGATTATAAAGATTAGAATTTAAGCCTTTTGCAAGAAAATTCTGTCTAGTTAAGTGACAAATAATATTGCTTTTCACAAGGATTTGAAACCCAATTCTGCAAATTTGTAATTGGTGAATGTAAGCTCTGAACTGTTTGCAGCACTTCCAATATTCTCACATGTATTTTGTCCCTGTTACTTCTTACAGGATTTTATTTAAGAGATCTGTTTGGGTTCCATAATGTGGGAAACCTTCAAAGTTGACCACTTATTCAGAGACAGCCCTATTAATTAATGATTTACAACATCAAGTTTTTATCGTCTTTTTCTCGGTAGTCCTCATTTTGGATGATACGATCTGCTCTGCAGGATTTGTACATGGAGCCTATGTAACATCTGTGTTAATTTCTGCAAACTTACAGAACAGCAGTTCTGAACCTTTTTCCTCTACACAGTTTACTTTTTTTTTTCTTTCCATGCTTATATGCTCTCCGTCACAACTCTAACTTCCTTACTGCTTTGAAGGCTCTCCACCTTTTCCAGAGCTGATAACAGGGCATTTGCAGGCACCTTCATCTCCTCTTTGCTCCAAAATCCACTGCTGTGGGAAGTGTCATAGAACAGGAGGAAGACACTGGTGTAGCTGTGTAGGAAACTGAGGACCAGAGGGCTCCAAACTGGTTGCTACCATTTATCGCACACTTCCATAATCCCCTAAAAGGACAGAAACTATGTCAGCATATTGAAGTAGTTCTGACTATTCCCTTGTACTCTGCATGAGGTGAGGAAGGCAGGCATGACAATGAGATGTTCTCACAACCTTTTAAAATCCAAGGAAGGATGTAGCCTTTTCCTGTTGAGGGAATTTCCAAGAGCAGGAATAAAAACTTCATTTCTGGTATGTATAATCTCTTGAGTCAGTAATATGTTACCCAAGCAGACAGAAAATGTTTTTTGTTTCTTTTCTGGCTGCACATAAGCACTCCAGTTTTCTAATGTTAACATATTCAGTGGGCATCTCCCACAGCTCTCAGGCATTTTAAGACAGGTTAATACACTTTGGAACTGACCTGAAAACAAGGCCAGAGTGCTCCTCTGAGTCCCTAGCCTACAGAAGACCATGTTACTCAGTATGTGTAAAGTACTTTTCTTGGAATTGTTTATTAAGCATATCTTCTCTAATTTGCATCAACAGGTTACTAGAAATCCGTGTGTCAGATGGTGAACACCATGAGTGTGAATTTCTGAGTAATGGTGTATTACAGAAGTAAAATAACAATTAGTGTTCATTAAAACTGCACAAAATCACACCCTCTCTATTCTTCCCACCAGAAATGAAGAGGCAGTAGGCTCAGCATAACCAACAGGAAAGGTGGTGGCCTGCAGGACTCAGCAAATCAGACAAATTCAGCTAGAAGTTGAAACTGATTTTAGTATTGAAATAAAATTAAAAAAATGATACTCTTTTTATTTGATTATTTTGAGTTGGATATCTAATATAAGTGAAGTACCAGCTCTCATCTTCACAGGTGATATAATTGCAGAGATGAGCTAATTCACAGCAGTTGAGACCTTTTTCAGCCTTGCATTCCAGGGCAGAGAGGCATAGCAGATTGAATATAGCTGTGAATAGCTATAGGCTTTGTCCTGTTTTCACGCATTTGTGATTTCATCTTAAAGTCAATGCTGTTACAACGTTGTTTACTGAGGGTTTAATTTGCTGAGCACACAGAATCCCAGCTGAAGCTCATATGAATTACAGGTGCTTGAACTGCTGAAAAATAAACTGCCCCTTTTGTATTTAAACGTATGTTAATTAGGATTCATCAGGTTGCTGTGCTTCCATAATGATTAAAACATCAAAGAAGTCAATAAATACATTCATAAATAAGTAATACTCTGAAAAAAAAAGCAGAAAAAGCCAACAACATTAAAATGTACTGCATGTCCTTCAGCCCATCTCTTCCCCAAGGGCTTGCTCAAGCTTCCTGATATTGGTTAAAAATCTTTCCTTTGCATTTAGTGGACTTTGAACCGGATTTTGGATGCCAGAGAAAAGAAATGAGCCAACCTGACCTGAACGCATGCCAGTCTGGGCCTTTGCCTTCCAGTGCAGACAAAGTCAGCACTAGAGGATGGGACCTGCAACACTGTGTGTGGCTTTCCAAGCCTCCTGCCAGAGTAACAAGCCCAGAGACCCCAGCATGTGGTGAAGCGTTTGGCAAAATGTAAACCAGGACAGGGCTGCAAAAACATGCTTGTAGGCAGGGGCATTGTCACCCTGCCAGCTCTGTAAGGCACAGCTCATGGGCTAAGCACAAGGCCGTGTTAACAGGATGTCAGGGGAGATTATGTGTCATTTCTGCCATTCATTTCCTTTCTGGACTTCAGCCTAACTCTTCAGTTCTTTTCAGGACATTTCAGAAAACATTACATAAAGTGAAAACCTCAGGCTTGCATCTAAACTCCAGAATTAAAGTTATTTGTATCTCCTCGTCACCTTCAGAGACAGAGAGAGAACAAACATTGCCACTGGCCAATATACTGGCCAACTTTTTAGGGTCATCTGGCCCTGACTGTGTGACTGAGCAACAGATCAGGCATTAGGGCCATAAGCAGAGGACAACAGAAAAAGGAAAATATGTTCTATCCATCACTGTTTATCATAGCAGTACTAAAAATTGTAAATAAGGAACTTTACTTTTACAGCCTTCTCTGTGGAAATATATTCTTTGTCCTCCTTACTTTCCTCCCTTCACTGTGGGGAGAGCTACAGGGTATGGGTGTAAGAAAGTGGTTGGCTTGGGAAGACACTTTTTGTTTTAAGATTCATAGTTCTGGGGATCAGCTATTGTCCTTCAGTATTTTTTTAAACCACTTGCTTCTGCGTCTGTGAAGGAAACAAAACATTCATGTAACTTGTGGCCTTTCTTGCAGACTTCCAACAAGCTCATTTCTGGGCCTTCCATGGAATGAAATCCCACTTGGTGTGTTGTGTACATCTAGAACCAAGTGTTCGTCATGCCTCTCTACTGATTCAAAATTGCAGACTTCTGAGAGGAAATTTATTTACTGTAGGGGCAAGAATGTATGGTGAGTCACTGTGTTTTCCTGTTGTCTGCATTACATTGTAGTGAAATTGAAATCATACTTCAGTCCCTATTTAAATGCCTTTTCTTGGCAGGAAAAAGGAAAGTTTGGCCTCCGAACTCTGATTGGCAGGATACTGCTTGGTTGATAGCCCTCAGCCTTATTGGGTCCTCCCTGTTGTCAACAGAACGGATCTTGTCCAACAAAAGCAACATCCTGTCAGCTACTCCTTCTTCCAGGAACCTGCCTTTTCCTCCCCCACAGCTGCTCTCTTTCTCCAGGTTCAGGCAAGAAAACAGTAAGACATGAAAGGGACTGAGTTACAGAAGGAACAGCCATCAGACCTTAACCACATGCTTCCTGTGGGACAGTCAATATTTTCCCCTATTTGTAAGGTTCTTAAGAGTAAACAAAATCCAGGTTCTAACTACTAAGGAGAATTAGATAAAAGGGGAAAAATACTTTCATATGAGGAAGTCATAGGGAAAGAGGGGAGATATTTTTAGGCCTCTCTCCAAATATCTCAGGAATATTGTCATGGGATTGAAGCTATAGGAATGCCAGCAAGGAAGACCAAGTTATTTGGAATAGGGAGGACAGCCAGCCAGGTAAAACAGAAACAATGCTTGGCATCTGGCCAGTACTCTGCCACTGAGGCAAAACAAAAATCCCAAATTTAAGGTTCTTCTTAAGGGCATATGGTAATTTATCTGAGATGTTAGAAAATAGCTGTGTAGGATGGGAGTATGTAGGGAAGAATGAGAGAAGGAAGAGGTAGTAGATAGTGTTGCAGAAGTTTTGGTTTCTAATTGCAGGGTGGACAGGAGATAGTCCTGTCTTTCATGCTCTCTTCTCTGGAAATAACTGTTCACTCTCCTTTAGCCCAGCAAATTAGGAGGTAGAAGGCAAATACACCCAATCTACCAAAAAGGAAGGTGAAAAAGAGCCACTCATTGGGATGTGGATAGCAGTGCAGTACAAAAGCTCTTCAATTACTCAAAAGGGCAACTCAGGACCTCAGACAGTAAGGGAGTGGGAGAAGCCCAGCCGTTCCCAGCCAAGGAATGTGAGAGGAGGAATATGAGTATCTTTCCTGAGAAAGAAAATACATAGGAGAGAGACTGCTTGCTTTCACAAAGGGAAGGGAAAAAGCTGAAAAGCTGACCTAGAAATGGGATAACACACACAATGGGGAACATGCAAGAGAACTGATGACAGCCTTAGGCAAGACTTCAATATAGCCTAATAATTTACAGGAATGGATTAGCTGAGACCATCCCATAAAGAGTCCACAGTGTTTTCAATTAATACTTAGGTATATACCATGATTATGAAATACCTTAGGGCTATCCATTTTTCAATGACATGTCTATATTAATCCTGCATTTTTTTACTAAGTGATGGTTGCTACTGACTGCTAAGAATGTTCTGCTTCAGTAAACTTTGATTTCACTTGCAGTTGTGCATTTATTAGGCAACATTATCACCATCCAAGTTTCCAAGGTTGGGAATTCATTTGAAAATATGGTCTATTTGCATTTAATTATCACATATTTACTGAGGAAAAATATAAACATGCCTGTTCTTCAGCAAGGAATGGAGCCAGTAATGTACCGCAGAATTGGGATTGTGCTTTTTAATATAATCAAACTGCTGTTATAAATAATTCACGTTTTCCAATGTGGAAAAACAAAAAAGGGGGGGGAGGGTTTCTGATAACTTTTTTTTCTTAAAAAGGCAGAAATTATTTACAATATGCTAAAATTACTGAGACAAATTGTTCATACCATATGAAATGTAATTAAAATTTGTCTTGAAAGAGGATGTGAAGGGGAAAAAAAATCCCTGTATAAAAAGTAGCTACCAGTTGCAGCTGCTGGAAGAAGAAAGAAGAAATATATTATCCATAAGACTTCAAAGTTGAACAACAAGAATACAAGATGAAGAAATGTCAAGATAACTTTTGGGAAACAAATCCTCTGTTCAAAGATCACCTAGTTCCAGTCATTGCGCAGACTTCTTGCAGTGTCCCCGGTACAAATGAGTCACAATATGAAGATGAGGGATTCCAAATTTATATCAGAAAAGCAGAATTATTGAAGTAATATTATACAAGAGGAACAAATTTCATGGCATTTCAAAATTCCTGAGTGATTTTTCATCCTGTGCTGTGGTCTCCTCTGTACTAATTTTGGTGTGCTGAATCAGAGAGAGATGGAGTTGTTTAGCCTGGAGAAGGCTCTGGGGAGTCCTCATGGAAGCCTACCAGTACATAAAGGGAGCCTACAGGAAATCTAGAGAGGGATTCTTTCTTGGGGAGTATAGTGATAGGGGAAATGGCTTTAAACTAAAAAATGGTAGATTTAGATTAGATATACGGAAGAAATTTTTTACTTTGAGGAACAGGTTGCCCAGAGAAACTGTGGATGCCACATCACAGCTGGTGACAGAGCACTGGAATAGGCTGCCCAGGGAGGCTGTGGAGTTTCCTCCCTTGGAGATATTCAAGACATGTCTGGACACCTACCTGTGCAACCTGCACTAGGGAACCTGCTTTGGCAGGGGGGTTGGACTCGATGATCTCTTGAGGTCTCTTCCAAGCCCTGCAATTCTGTGATTCTGTGATCCCTGGAGCTGTTCAAGGCCAGGTTAGATGGGCCATGGGCAGCCTGATCTGGTGGGGGGCAGGGGAGTGGGAACTAGATGATCTTTAAGGTCCATTCTTCAAAAGAAAGGGATGAAAGAAAGAGCACCACCTCTCTGTGTAGATCTTGCTCCTTGCTGAATAAGGGGTCTGGTTAGCAGGTTAGCAGGTGAGTTCTGCCTGCTGAGAGCAGACTGAAGAGCAGGAAGTCTGGGGACAAACCAAAAGGTCTGAAGTGAAGGGATATAAATGAACGAGAAGAAAAGCTGAAGATTATTACTGAACAAATGAATACTAATGCTTGTTCCTGCTACTTCAAGAAACACAATATTTTCTTTCATTAGTTTATTATTTAATTACTAGGTTTTACTTTTTATCTTCCATCCTCATCTTCCTGTGAACATTATCAATTGTGTCATGCGTGTTCTTCCTGGCCTTGTGCTTGGCATTTGGTGTATCACATAGGATAATGATTTCTCTACACTAGTATGTGCTTCTAAAATCAACACTCAGTGTGATGCTAATAGCATAAGACAGATCCAACTTCATATTTTTAGTCAGCATTTCAAGAACCTCTATCTGACACTGCCCTAACCACATCTTTCCTTGCTTTTGATATTTCTTGCATAACAATTATCTTTTTCTTAGTTTGATTTCTTCTATCTCCCTTTTTTAAAAAACAGAAGTGGTGCATGGAAGTGTATATCTTGCCAGAAGCAAGTGAATTTATACTATCACATAAGGATTTGTGACAACTAGAACTCCACTCCTAGGTTACAAGACATTGTCACGCAACCCTTTTCTTTTTTAAATTCAACTCACCACTACTGTCAATAGGACTACGTAGGTATGTAAAACATTAATATGAATAAGCATATTCGGTTAATATCCCATGAAGAAAAAAAAATGCTTCAGGCAATTGGCCAGCTGATTGTTGATGACTTGACATTCATACAACTCATTTCCTTATGAACAATAACGTTTATTGCTATTGAGAGTTCAGGAACTGAGTGTAACAGGAACCAGCAAAAGATGGCTAAAAAGATGGCAAGGCAGAAAGGAAGGCCACAGAGTAGAGACATGGTTATTATTTAATTTCCTTTCAGAAATGACAGGGAAAAACAGGACAATTCTTTCATCTATTCTTATTCTCCCAAAAAGACCCACAAAACCAACATAGAAGCAGAGCACAGAAACTCCAGACCAGAGATCCTGGTTTGCAGACATTCAGCTTCTGCCAAGTGGGCATAATTAGGAACTTGGGACAACTGTAAATGAAAGCAAGACAAGCTGAATATGAAGTATCTCATCCTGATATCCATTGGTACTAAAGGGAACAAACAGTATCTTGAGGAAACACACACACTCTTGTTGGCATACATATTCAAAGGGAATAAGGTGTAACAGCCACATAGAAAGACAAGACAAAAAAAAAAAAAAAGATCATTTTTCTTTTGTTTTTGTTTTCATTTTTGTTTATTCATCTTCCCCATGGGGGAAAAAAAAAAAAAAGAGGAAGAAAAAATGAAAGATTGATTCAAGTCATTTGCTCAATAAGGATCCAAATTCTGAGAGAAAATTTGGTCATTCCTTTTGATGAATAGTAAGTAGATTTAAAGTTTTTACTTCTCTTTGGATTTACACTTAAGAAGAAAGGTCATTCAGCAAATTTACAGAGCACCTAAACAAAATAGTGGCCTGAAGGAGATCAATGACAGGGCTTTTATTTTCTACAGCAGATACAAGATTTCCACCTCAGAACTTTTCCAAAATTCATATAGAGTATAGGTTACATATTCAGTTTTTGTTTTTCTCAGTAGTGGCCAATATTTGGCTTATTCTCTAATGATATTCAACCAAAACAGTCTGTAATTCTCCGAAAATACCTAGCTGATAAGAATCAATTAGGAAGAAGAAGAGAACATGTCCCTATTATTTATATCAGTAAGTTCATTTTTCAAATGCCATAATACAGTATGTAAGACACACAAAATTGCAAATCAAGGAGAACAGTCCTAAAAAAGGAGCCTGATTTTTATCTGGAATAGTTGGTATATCCTGATCGTGGTTTAAGAAGGAGCTTTGTGCCAGTGACAGTTTATGCTTAAAAGTGTGCATGTTTTTGTAGCATCTAGTCCAGAGTATCTTGAAGAGGATCAAGATAGAAAATGAAGGCACTAAAGGTTAATTTCAGAAAGTTTATCCTTCAACCTGAAAAGTACTTTGAATATGTATAGCTTCATATTTAATCCCATTTGTGATGATGATTAATAATTAGCAATATCCTGTTTAGATGGCCACATAAAATAATACTTAACCAGAGTAGTGATATTGTCCAGGAAAGATTGAAAAAAAGCCTTTCTTGGGAGCTTTTTGGCTCCTGATCATGTAGAAAAATATCTTAAGAATTCCCTTTCATGCTGAATTTTGCAGTCCTGCTTTCAAACAAAAAATAAACACCTGCAAAACAATAAGCTCCAAAAAAACAAACAAGCAAAAACTCCCTGAATTATTTTGATCTTATTAGGTAGAGGTTGAGTAGTTTGGGTCAATTCTTCTTTTATCTGCCTAGTTGACATGTTGCTGCCATACGTGCTTAAATACCGTGTATTTACAAACTATCACTTGCTGTATAGAACAGAAAAACAAAGCAAAACAGTTAGAATGACCGTATTATTTCTGCATACACACTAGTCCTACTTCAGCAAAGAAAAGCCTTATTGTTTAACAGATTGAGACATACTAAAGCAAAATCAAGTGACTTGCTGGCTGCTAGACAACCTGTTAATTGGAACATTATAATTTATGCTGATTTCTAAAGGCCAGATCTTACGAAATCTACATGAAAGTCTGCTAGAACACATTCAGGTTTGATCAAATGTAACAAGAGTTGGAAATACCGGTTATGCTATAGCATAAAGTCAACTGTCCAGAGGCAAATGTACAAATGTCCTCTGCATTCACTTTCTGTATGACTCTCCAAAGCTGCGGGGAGTAGAAGCAGGGTTGGGGGAATATATCCCTTTCTGACTGTAGACTTTGCAGGTCAGAAAAAATAGTGTCTTCTTTATAGCAATAATTTGCTTCCTCAGATCTCTGCACTCCTAAATTCATCATAGCATAGCAGAAAGCCATCCAAAGGGACCTGGCCAGGCTTGAAAAGTGAATGCATGTGAACCTAAAGAGGCTCAAAAAGGCTAAGTGCAAGGTGTTGCACTTGGATTGGGGCAATCCCAGATGTGTACAGGCTGGAAGAACTCCTTGAGAGCAGCCCTGCTGAGAACGACTTGGGGGTCCTGGTGGACAAAAAGCTGGACATGAGCCAGCAGTATGTGCTTGCAGCCTGGAAGGCCAACAGTATCCTGGGATGCATCAAAAGAGGGGGTGGCCAGCAGGGAGAGGGAGGGGATTGATCCCCTCTGCTCTGCCCTCGTGAGGCCCCATCTGGAGTGCTGCATCCACGCCTGGGGCCTCCAGCACAAGAATGATGAGGATCTGTGGGAGCAGGTCCAGAGGAGGGGAACAAAGGTGATTGGAGGGCTGGAGCACCTCTCTTACGAATAAAGGCTGAGGAATTTGAGCCTGTTTAGCTTGGAGAAGGCTTCATTGTGGCCTTCCGGTACTTGAAGGGAGCTTGTAAGCAGGAGGGAGACTGACTTTTTGTATGTCGAACAGTGAAGAGAGAAAGGGGAATGGCTTTAAACTGAAAGAGGGGAGATGTAGGTTAGATGTTAGGTAGAAATCCTTTGCTCAGAGGGCGGTGAGGCCCTGGCACAGCTGCCCAGAGAGCTGCAGATGCCCCATCCCTGGAGGCACTCAAGGCCAGGTTGGATGGGCACTGGACAGCTTGAGATGCTGGGAGGCAGCCCTGCCCACAACAGGGTGTTGGAAAGTGGATAGGCTTTAAGGTCCCTTCCAACCCAGGCCATTCTATGATTCTATGGAGCACAAGAACAAATATGAAGTCAGAATGAGGAGGGGAGGGGAGAGGGAGAGGGAGAGGGAGAGGGAGGAGACGAGACTGAAATTCTTTCTACCAGTTTGCTGCATTCGTTTCATTCAAACTTATCTATGCCCTTGTTGGCATTANTGAGCAGGGGCGGGGAGAGGGAGAGGGAGAGGGAGGAGACGAGACTGAAATTCTTTCTACCAGTTTGCTGCATTCGTTTCATTCAAACTTATCTATGCCCTTGTTGGCATTAGCTCCATCATTCACCTGAGTCTTTCTGCTTTAGAACCTCCCTTGTGTGAAAGAAAAACTATGCAATGAGTCATTTGCAACCTGTTCCTTTCTTGCTAGAGACTCTGCTCATTCTGGTTTGTATGAAAGGAGCAGGATAGTGAAATAACTCTGTGTCATGCAGCATGAGAACAACTTGTTCCTTACCTAACTGAACAGAAAAGACTCCCAAATGGACTCAGGTTTTGTCTATGAAAGTGTATTTATATAAATTCCTATGTAATTTCAAACTATATATATAAATATATATAATATGTATTTATACAGTGATGCATTATATGCTATAAATTATGTTTATGTAAGTTATATTTTGTTAATTATATTTTACTTATAAATATGAATATAAAATACACTATCAAAATAATATAGTGTTATAGTAAATAATGATGTGGGTAGTTTTTTATTGTTATGGGCAAATGGTAGCGAATCTCAGCATTAGGCACAATTATATGCAAATGCATGTGTTGAGTTTGACAGGCGACTATGCTCAGCTTATCATGGGCCACAAAGGTGAACACAAGTTCTGGAGAGTGAAACACCATTCCTCCTGAAGCTTCAGAGTATGTGGGTGTTTTGGAAATTGCTTTGATAATGTGCATCATTTTTACTATCTTACTACTGAAGTTCAGGATATTTTGCACAGGAATACTGAGTGGCAAAACAATATCATATATTATTAAAACACCAAACCACAAATCTACTACTCTTGAAAGATACAATTTCTGAGAGGTCCAGAAATTACAGAGAAGTTTAGTCTACAGTTTTCCCTTTCAGTTTCTCACCCAGAGTGATCAAAGAAAGTTTGCCTTGGACATAGATATAAAAAAAAAATGGCTATGGCATGGAACAAATTAACATTTTTTCACATGAAAACAATCCAGCCAGGGCTGCATTCCTTGCAGTGGACATATAAGTCCTCAGCAGCTGAATGAAATAAATTTGCAACACAGTAGTTAGAGAGTTGTGCTTACAACATTTTTTGGCTTTTGCAGTTCAGTTCAGCTTCAGCACTAAAAATAACAAACAAGACAGGCCTCCAAAACACAGGTTGTTTAAAAACAGTGAACCTTTGAAAAATAACACATCTGAAGATACTTTATGCACTTCTGTCATTTTAGTTTTACAGTAGCATCATATGAGATATAAACATAAAGTTTAAACCAGAGACAGGAGGAAAAAGCTCCAGAAGGTGTAGTCTTAAAAATACTAAAACTACAAAACTTTGTTAAAAAATGAGAGGAGACAGCACTCCAATACAAGCTGGAAAGAGGTTGTGCATGAATCTATGAAACAGTTCTAAGTGTCGACATCTGCCTAGGAACTGTGCATTGCTATGGGACGTGGCAAAAGTGACACTGCAACAACGAAAAAAAGGACCAGGGAAGGTATCCAGCTGTGAGAGAGGAGGAACAAGTGCTCCGTTCTCCCCTTCATTGAAATCACATTTTAATTTAAAATCATTAAAAAAGACATAAAAAAAATAACCTTTACTCTTCCAACTTTAATTCTCAATCTCCCCTTCATGAGGGCTACTTGAGCAGAAATACGAAGTAAGAGAAACCCCAGAAGAAAGAGGTGGTTAGTTATAATTAACCTAGTGTAATTAATGGATCAGCAAATGTATATTGCATTAGCCTCCAGCAAGTACAAGGCACAGATAATTTGCAACCATATACCTTTACAACAGCATTTCCTATTGCAAAAAAAAACACTATACTTGTTTGTAAAGGAGAGGGCCATATGTTTATAGAACTACAGATTCATAGTATCACTTAGATTGGAAAAGACCTTCATGACCATCAAGCCCAACCATCAACCTGACGTACCAAGTCCCATCACAAAACCACATCCCTTAGTGCCACATCCAAATGTCTTCTAAAAATTCCCCTTATGAAGATATCAAGTTCAGCCTCATAACACTTTTTTCACATGGAACTGTCTAAAGGTTGGACTAAGGAGTGTAACAAAACTGAGCCATGACACAGTACTGTCTCTCATGGCTCTTCTACACTGCACACCCCATCTTCTACTGTGGTGGCAGTTTGGCTGTTGGGACTCTCAGAGAAGCCTGGTGTCCACGTGGGTCTGACAGTGCTGGTTACAGGTGAAAAGGTGCTTAAGACCACAGCAGGACACCCTTGGAGAACTCTTGCTCGAGGGTATTTGAAATTGGGTCCAAACCTTGGAGATGAATCACTGTGAGCAGCTTATTAGGTGAGAAAAGGCATCTTGCGTTCAGGCAGTAGAGAGCTTCATGGCCGTGACTATCATGACAAAAGCCTTGATCCTGACAGAGTCTTCAATGTAATACTAGACTGAGCATAAATAATAATAATAATAAAAAAAAAATAGAAAAATAAACAATGGCAATAAGCCCAACAGAACTCCACAAAACATCAGTGTGGGTCAGGAAGGATTGCTGTTGACACTGTTGCCAGTAAACCATGTTTATCAAAATGGTAAATTTAAACTTTTCAAAAATATTATGCTATTCCTTTTTTTCCCCTCATAATGCTAAAGGAGGTGATGGCTTACTTGTAAGTCTAGTAATATAATATACATTGGAAAATAGTGTTGGATATTACTAACAATGCTTTATGATATTCTGAGGCATACTGGGAGCATCTGAAATGGCAAACAATATCTCCACTTATGAGATTTTTATGTGAACTTTTTTCAGAGCAAGGCCATAAAAAGAAAATTATTCCATTGTTTTCATTTACCCCTAATAGATTATCTTCTGAGTACAGTTGTTGAAGTAGATTATTGTATTTTGTTTTGCTTTTGAAAGCTGGGCTAAAACCTTCTTAGGTTCTGTCAGAAATGGGTTTGGCAATACTAGGTCAGTTGCAGCTAAAGTTCATACGCAAAAATTGTTCTCTTTGCACAAAAACAAGCAAACAAAAAAACCCACAGAGAATTCAATTAGAACAGAGCATATGCCTTATCTGAAGAATGGGATGCTGCTGATTTCATAAGATAGGACATATTGTATTAGATCCTAAGACTGTTCAACCATTTTAATGCATTAGTTTTACTCAAACAGTCAGAAGGACCTCCAGTCCCAGGAGTGTCCAGACTTCACTAGGCTGCTGTGTGCAAGCATGCAGGAAAAAACTGTCTTTGTTCCAAAGAACTTGCAATCTACACATTTTAATATGATTAATATATGAAAAGTTATTCTCTATGGTATTATTTATAAATGCATATAAAAGCCTGTTTGTACATACAACTCATCTCCTGTACTTAAGGTCCTCGGTCAAGGCCTGTGTAAACCAATGGGAATGGAAATTATTTTCCTAGACTCTGGCAGGCTAGACGTGGGATAGAGCTCTCCTAATTTCTGGTGTCTACAAGGTGACTATCTATGTAGGTCTCACTGAAAGTAGTGGCTCCTATTTATTTCCATGGAAACTACAACAGATACAAGAAACACAACACCACCATTTGATAGAGCACATTCTCAGCTATGAAACACTATTTTTCAACGTAGTTACCACCATTAGCCCTACAGTTTTGCTAATGATGAACAAGGGCCTGCATGCCATGCTCATAAACATCTGCACCAGTGAAAGTAATCTGCTGTCACTGTCACCACTGCTGAAAGCACCACCCACCCCTCATTGTGCTTGCATCCACTGTTTGAACTCCATAAATGTTCAGGAAGCATTGATGGATGTCAAGGGGTGCTATTTTTTCCACATGGTGGAATTCAGTTCCACTCCTTTGCTTCATCCACACTTCCATGTCAGATGGATGCCATTTGGTCAGACTGCCCCTCTGCTGCCATCTGTCACATGGTAACAAAACAGAACGGGATATTGGTGGGAAGGGTCAATCTCTACNGGGAAGGTTCAATCTCTACTGCCATACCACCAAAACCCACCTCTGACGTCGTGGGCCAACATAATAAAATAGGAGGCATTATTTCCAGAGAAGCCCTCATTTATTTGATCTAGATGTTTAGGCTCCTGATGAAATATAAAAACTTAAAAAAATAATGAATTGAGTTCCCAGGGAGTAAGTGTAGGTTGCCACTCATCTCTTCAAATACCTGTGCCTACTTAAGGATGAGTTTGATTTCTCCCTGGGCTCTGCAGGCTGTGCTGACTAGGTCTCCATGAACCGTACAAGATCTGAGATGCCCTACCTGCAAAATCTAAAGCTGAGGGGGCTCAAAGCTACTGAAGCAAGGTATTTAAGGAAGCTGAGGACTGAAGTGGTTGGTCTCCATGTTATATTTTAAAAATGCAGAACGTAACACAAATTTTCAGTTAGAAAACTTGTATATTTGCATGGGCATGGATTTTCTGAAAGGGTGAAGGAAAGAGTCTCACCAATGCCCATCAGCCTTCCTCCCAAACAGCAGGCACAGAAGCTTGCAAACCTCCTTCCTACAGAACTGCCAAACGCTTAAGGACACTTCTTGCCAAAGAAATAAACTGTGATGCACTGAAGTAAGTGGGGATGCGTCGCTCTTTCCTATTGTAGATTTTTATCCAGATTGGTGCAGAGATATGTGAGAAGAGCTGTACCATTCCCATCCATTCTCTAATTCAGGATTGTCCATTTATGTATGTGCACATACACCCTTATGCGCACATACAGGCATACAAACTCATCCATCTCCACTTTTACGTAAGATCCTGTTTGCTGAAGAAAGTCAGAGAGAAACTTGCAAGCCTTTTATTTATTCTGAATACAATTTTGCAACAGTTACATGTGTAATTCGTCATGGGTGATGGGGTTGCAACATCCCCAATGTAGCAATTTATGTACTGCAAAACCCCCGGCTAAATACAAATGGACAGACAGGATTGCATTTCTATTTTTGTAGGAAGGGAGAAAAAATATATCATTGTTTGGACATCATATTAGTATCAAGGTCAAATCTCACAGATGCAATCTTTGATACTCTTCTGACAACAGCTGTTAGTTGTTCCAGAGTGATACAGAGATGGGCATATGCTAAGTGCCAAGCTGGGGTGATAGTAAATGGAAATTTTTATGTCATTTTAAATCTACCATTAGGCTTTTCTTCATTGTTGATAAGCGTGTTTTTCTCCAACAACACAGAAAATGAAAAAAAAAGGCTCATATAAAGCCCCACACATGCTTGTGAAAGATACAGGATGGCTCAAGCTGCAAACTCAGCCCTGATCATCAGCTGAGAGCCACACTCATCATGTGTCATGTCCACATGTTTAAATCCCAGGAAGCAGATACATGTCAAACTACCATTACAACACTGTTTTCATCTTTGCGGACTGAAAAATTAGTGTTAGATCTCTAGCAAAGCTATAACACCAAATAAATATTATGTAAGGGCAGTACATAAATGGGTCATAGAAGGGCAGAATAACATCGTAAAGTAAAAGTATTTGTGACTCATTTATAAGTGAGTTTTCCTAATGTGCAGTGTACAATTCAAATAAATGGAAACTTTAAGAAATATTCTGCATAAGACAGAGTCCAAAAATGCAGAAGGTTATGCAAGGCTAACTGTAAAAATAAGCAGATGAATCCTCTAAAATAATATTGCAACATTTTTTGGCTTCCACTTATTGGTTGCCATAGGATTTTTACTCAGTGAGCAACTGCTAAACACAAGGCTGCCTCATACCATAGCTTGGCTTTTAAGAGAAGAAAAACATTAACATTGTTTAATGAACACACTTGTCTGGAAAAGTATTAGCAAATGTTAGTCCTGCTGACTGCCTAAACCAGAGAGATTCACAAATGCTATGTTTATGGTGGTGTGCTTGATTTGAATCTTCCTCTCTGACAACTTGTACATTTCTCCTTCAAATAAAAAGCTACTTGTTTTTGCAAGAAGATCTGGGGGGAGAAAATCTGAGAGTAAACAGGTTAACGTGACAAGTATACAACAGAAAGGATCACAAGGCACCTTTAATTAGCTATTTGAGCTACATCAGTTGCTTCTATAGCCAGAGAGCACCTCTTTTGATGGATGCTAAAGGACAGAAATTTGTATACTTTCCTAAAACATTTAATTTCTCTACTTAGCAGATGGTAGCTTTTGACTTCATTAGGTGCACACTCTACACTGAGGTGTAACAAGGAAAATAAAATAGTGACATGCGAAAAAAGTAAGTAAATGCATTCTCTTCTTCATCTTTTATTTACTTTCCCAGTACATCTTGATATATCAACATTCATGGTTACTATTTTTTATGATGATGATATATGCTGTCTCTGCAGTTGGGTTTATTTCTGGGTTTTATCCACTGACTGCTTGATATAAAAGACTTAAAGCAGCCCATGTGTGCCCATGGCTGAGCACTTACTCATGGATTACATAAGGGTCAGGCCTCCTTTGGGCTGAAACCCTTCTGGGCTAACAATATTTGCAATCCTGTTTCATAGTGACCATTTCTGAAGGGGGGGAAAAGAGCATTTTCCTGCATAAACTACATGTGAATTTACGCTTTTGAACATATCCAAGTGTTGACACCTAGACAATTCTCAAGCTAGTAGATGTACTCACCTAGTGCCATCTGAGATGCCCATGGTCATCCCATAACATCTCCTGTTGCATCTTTACAAGAGGTCGTTCTATAGCTCACATCTGCAGGTCTTGTGTAGATGTCTTGGATATCTGGTATATCTCAAAAGGAACTAGAGATTTCTGTGTATGCAAATAAATGGGGGCCCTGGCAAGCAGAGAGGATTAATCCCATCTAACTTTAGACATCCATGTCTGAGCTAGTCACACTGAACTCCTTTTATAGCCAGCAGAGAGAAATACAGTTGTCAACATTCAGCTGGATAAATCCCACCCCTAAATTCCACTTGTGTAAGCCGTAACTCCCTGCTTGAATAGCTTTTGATGATCTGAATCTTGTCCTTGTCCTCCCTGTGCATGTAAAGCTGGCAGTGGGCTTCTCCATCTCTCTGCGAGGAACTTGATATAAGAGCTGAGAGGCAGAACAAAGCTTGAGCTTGTCTGTTGTGACTCCAGAAGTGTGGTCAGCCTCCCCTCCTGTGCTCCAACAGGGTAATTTATTGTTGTGAAAACAATCTTGGAACAAGATTTGAAACTGCCCTAAATATCACAGTCTTCAGTCTACTTCTGCAATAAATGGATGATGATTTCACCCCAGACAGTGAAACCTACAGCCCACCTATTAATCTTGTTAGAGAAGGTTTTCCTGGGTCTCTAGGGATTATATCTGTTATTGATTCTACTGATGGGAGCTCACAGTAAATTGTTGGTGTCAAGAAGCTACAATATTGAAAGATGAGGTTTGGACACTTTCTTCTACACCACTGAACAATTGGCATCCAACATATACAGTATTAGAAACATTAGTTATGGATGGGAACAGTACTGTTCAGTCTTTTAATCCCACAATATCATTAAAAAGAACATGAGAAGCCTTCTACACTTCAGAAAAGTTTGATGATTCTGAGATAGCTTTTGGACATAATCCATGCAGTTTTTCCTTACTTCTATGGTGTGCTCACCATGGTGGCTTCTAAGTGCACTGAGTGACCTAGTGGTACAAACACCAAGGTAGCATCCATTACTTACAATTGCAATTCTCCTAAACAAAAGCAACGTGTATTGGCAGAGCAGAGAAAGTCAGAACATAAAACTGTTCAGACCCAATGATCAAGGGATTTCTTTCTTTGTTCTGCAGTTTAGGAAAACAATGTCTAAATGCTATGGTTGCTTGCATAAAATACCATGTACATGCTCATTTTGTTATCTTCATGTCTTATTTTCAGGCAAGTCTGTCTAAAAAACCTAAAAACTTAATTTCTCAAAGTATTGCAGAAAATGATAAAGGAGAACTGTAGAAGGCACTTGTTAAATTATGAGGCTATTTTATCAACTGATTTCATGGCATTTTGCTAAATCAGTTGAAAAATCCCAGTTTACTGGGTGGAAAAAATAAAGCTCAGACTTCCTCTTGCTCAACGAGCAAATAACTATAACTAAAAATACCATTTTTCACAGGCCAGGTCAGGATGCAGAGTCATTCTGGAATCGCTGAGTTGCATTGCACCTATATAAGTCGGAAGGGACATTATCTTCTTTGCCCTTACCTATGTAGACAGACTACTCTGAAGGAGAAAAGGAGGGGAAGGTCACAATAACTCCTCATCTCCTACACTCTGGGGACATAAATGCAACCTTGACCTTGTCCTGCCTGCCTACACACAACTGAATTTCTCCTGGCAAAATTCCATCCTGCAGTAAAACGTGGGTTATACTCATGGTCAGATCAATCAGTAGGGATGAAATCAGACTATTCTGACTACTCCAGTTTCATCAGCTGCACTCAATAGTAAAATGTCAGTGGAGCTCTCTGAATCATGCATTTTATGCTGCCTGCTGTTCCTTTCTTGAATTAAAAACAGCACATTGCTAACTTTCTGACAAATCTTGCTGCTGTCCTGAGGTTACGTGAGATCACTGGTTATTCATGTTAGCAGCTCCTCAAACAGAGCAAAGATTTGATAGTCTACACAGTAACAAGAAAATGAATTTGTCAACATTGCTCATTGAGTTGAAAAGACAAAAAAAATATTTCTTTCTCTGCCATAAAGCCTCTGTTGCAATCGTGCTATTGCTCTTCCAAGATGTGTTCATTTGACTGAATTATAGAGTTAGCATAAAGTAACAATTGCTAAAATATGCAGATACTTACTCATCTTGAACACGTTGATTTGATTTGTCTTGATTTGAGTTACCAAAGAGAGTAGACACATTATGTAACTTTTGAAGCATGCTGATAAAAAGTTTGTATGCAGTAAAATCCTTTTCCTCTAATGCAGCTAGAATCTTGTCAGAAACTTGGTACCGAGAAGGGCTGCAATTTTTAGCCACAGATGCACTCCATCTAACTGCTGCCCTGAAGGCTGCTCACATGGATCAGGCACATTTCTTGCTAATGTGAAAACTAACACTTAATTAGCAATTATGAAGACTTACAAATTATAAATAATCTGCAGTTACAGTGACCACACATAGGAAGGAGTGGAATACAACAAAATACAAAGTAATAAAGTGTCCATTGGTGCTCAGTAAGTATGAATTCCCTTTTTCTATCAGGCTGATATTGAGCTTTTAAAATTAAACTGAAACTTCATGAAATGGAACTTTGCTTCAACCCATGATACTCTAAAGCTGACCAAAATGTACACTTAAATTTTATCCTGGTATCAACTGATTAAGTAAGACTAAATTTGAAATATAAATTGCTACAAAAGGAACAATGAGCATAATGAACTGGTAAATGAAAGACTGAAATGGAGCCTGGATTGCATCAGACAAGTGGTTGTTAGCTGTGATTAGTGGTCCATGTGGAGCAACAAGGCTTCTAGTGAAAGCACACTGAAGTATCCAAACAAGATACTCACAGGAAACACTGGAATTGCTCTTTTATGGGTAGGCACAGCACATAAACATATACTTAATGACATCTTCATGTAGCACTGGTGTGGGTGCCAGTGTCTGGATGTGTCAGCTCTTAGAGTCAGTGTGAACAGAAGTGTGACATTTGTCTACTTCATACTGTGAAGAGCTTGGCTTGACCCATGAAGAACACTGGTCCTAGTTATCCTCACAAATACTAACTTCTACATTTGTGTCTTTTTCAAGCGTACATTCAGTCACAACTGAAGGAAGAAAGGCACCTGTTTTCTGCTGCTGCCCTCCACACCTCAAGTATGTGCCTGGGGACAGCTGGCTGCAGCTCCCCCACTCATTGGTGATGCCTATTGTAGGAGGGTTGCAACTAGATGATCTTTAAGGTCCTTTCCAACCCAAACAATTCTATGATTCTATGACTTGCGGAGGTCAAACATTCAGATCGGGATTTCCCTCAAAGAAGAGGCTATCCAACACCTAAGCCAAATAAAACCTGTATTTTAACACTGGTGTTTGGAGATTAACATGGGAAAAAGTCAAGCCCAGTGGTAGCTCCATAGAGTTTCACAGGAGCCTTATCAAACGCTATGTGTTTCGGTCTTTCTGAGACCTACCACAGTGTGAGAGGGCAAGGGGGAAGCAGGGAGAGCCACACCATTTCCTCCTGTGTATGCTGGCTTGGCAGTATGCATTTTGCTAACCTAATCAGATGAAGATAAACACCTTGCAATATAGTGCATAACTGACGTCAGCTTTATTTGTGCACTTGGGATGATGTCAGCACTAGCTCTGCAACTACATTTTAATCTCTTGAGCAGAAATAAATGCAGCAGCTAACCTATTACTTTGCACAAGCTGCCACACCAAGATTATTTTATATTTCCCCCACAGGCTACAGAGGTTGTGTGAAGGAGGCAGGAAAGCCAGAACAATGGGATCTGCTCCTGTACTAAGGTCACTTCTCATGAAGAGTCTAAACGAATTTTAATTGAATAATAACAAGAATAAGTGGCACCTTGTATCACACAAGTAAGGCTCATTTAGGCCTTTCTCATTTAAGAAACGAATTTCAGGCTCATTTACATCGGTGCAAATAATATCAAATGATTTTCTAAGGATTTATACTGCTACCAGTGAAAATACATTTCTACTTCCATTTTAAACACACTCACCAATATACATAGAACTTTCCAAGCCAAATACAGCTGAGAATTTCAAACTTGGATGTGGCTTCTGAGGATAAGCAGATAGGCTAAATTGGCTTAATTCAGAAGTCAAAAACACAGAGAAGGAGGTATGGGAACTGCTACCAAGAATGTAGCTAACCAGAACAGAAAGAAAGGCAAAAGTCAGTGCCAGAATTTGTCTGGTTTCATCTTTTTTTTTTCCCCCCTACAGGAAGTCTCCTCACTTAACTTGTCATGTTCCAGTGTAATTATACCATGCTACAGGTCATTTATACCCTGCTTTCCTTATACTTTGATTTCAGTTTGTATAATCATGTTACCAATTTTCAGCATTTGCTTCTACTGAAAGAATAGGAAAGTTACAACTTAACTCTTAGGCATATCCTCTCTTATTAAGTTTGCGCATTTTTCATAGAAACCTTAGACAAAACTTCGAGAATAAAGAATTGATCGATACTAATTCTTTTGGTATTCATTATACTATTAGTCACAGGGCTCACTCATACATTTCCAAATTTTCACATAATCATTTCAGGATGAGGAGTATTATTC
>WBMW01003903.1:192721-215697 GCA_013396635.1 Penelope pileata
CCTCCCTCCCCAGTAATTTTTCTTGGCCTCATATTTCACACCCTTCATCTCTGCCAGGGAAGTGCGGTTTGGGGTTTTGGGATCTCATGTTTTTTGTTTTGTTTTTAGGAAAAAAAAAAAAAAAAGAAATAAATGTTTACCAAGGTTGCTGCTGCTCCTCAGAGAATGTCTTTTTAACTGATTTGTTTATTCCCATGGAATGTACACACCTCAGTAAGGCAAAGGGATCAGTTACATGATGTCATGGTGCCAAAGGAATAATTTTAACTTGTTCATGCCATCTTCAAGAAGAGTTTATAGTACTATTGTACTGATGAAATAGAAGTCAGGGTAAATAAAAAAAAAATATATACAGGTTTTGCTTTTTTGGTGGGTTTTAAGGCTTTTTGTTTTAATTGGAGATTGGTGGAAGTGGAGAAGCGACAGAGGGTTCTGCTCCTGTAGCCTGCCATAGGGTCACGATCAAAAAAGTAGCTCAGTTTGTGGATCCTGCTTTCCACCCTGCTCAGCTGCAAGGAGCTCAGCCCCTTCCTCTGATTTGGGAGGCAGCTGAGCCCACGCAGCAGAAATGGAAAAAAAAAAAAAAAATCTGTTTGAATCACAGATCCCCCTCTAGGGTTTCACTTCAGGCATGAGGAAGCTCAGAAAACAGGGCACCCCCTTCAGCATCTCACGAAACAGACTGCAGCTGCCAGAGGATTCCTCTGCAGCAATACCAAGAAAGCTCTTGCCTCTGATATAAAAAGCACTGCGAATGAGCAATCATTAGTCAGCCACATTTTTCATATAATTACTGGCAGTGGAAAAGCAAGCATGCAGGTTGCTGTAAAATAAGGTCTAGCTTCTTCTACCCAAACAGAACAGAAGCTGTTCACATAAGTTTTAGTGGGGGAGAGGGAAATCCTCAGCGCTTCCCCTCCCCTTCCCTCTATGAGTGATTACAATCTGCTTTTTTCTACAAAGCACATTTTTTGTGGGAGTTTGATTTGAAAGAGTTTCAAGTAATTTAAACTTTGGCTGTAGGCATGCAGATCATTTAAAAACTGATCTTCAAGTGTTTCTACATGTTAATAACATTTCTGCTTGGTGCTATAATCAACAGTTTTAATTGTCAACCTATCAACTGACATAATCAACACGTGCTAGGAATTACCTGGAGTGAAATCACATAGCACAATGTTAGGCAGCCTAATAATAATCTTGTGCTAGCAGTTTTGGTGCAATATTCTGCTATTTTGGAGTAGAGCAGTTTAGGGTAGTGGGTTGTTTCTTTTGGGGATGGACATCTGGTACCTGCGGCTTTTTCAAACTAGAGAATTGCCAAAACAGATTGCATTCTGGTTCAAACCACAGTCTCATTCAAATCACCTTTCCTTAATGGGCCAAGACTCATCTATCTTGTCCCACATGGACAAAAAAACCTCACCTTATTACTGTACATGCATTTAATAATCTCACTGTGCATCTCCAAGTTATTAATCAAGACGAATGAAAGTAGCAGAACCCGGCCTTAAATAAAAAGCAGTAAATTAGGAAGTGTTATTTCAGATCCATCCCTACTGGAATTGAAAGGTAAAATGCAAGATGCACACTTTTTTTAAGGGCTTTGGAAAGTAGAAGTGCCAGCTTTCTCCATTTTGGTATCTCCCCATCAATGGGAAAGCCTCCTATTATCAAAAAGACATAGCTTCCACTGCATCTCAGTACCCTCCCTGAAAAAGGCAAAAAGTTTTGATAAGTGGCAAGGACAAGCCAAAAGAAAATAAACAAAAGCTGGTTTCATTCACAGCAGACTAAAATTTTTGATGAAAAGGCTTACAGTGTTACCTTGTAAATACAAGTGCTAAGCTTTCTCAGCTCACAGGTCTGGCAAGAGCACAAAATAGCAGCACAAAAAATAGCAGCTAAGTAACCCTAATGAAGAAAATTCCTGCAGCAACTCAGACCTTCAGTAAGAACATCGTTCACAACTGAAATTTAGTTAAATATGCACAATTTTATTTATTGAAGAGATTAGGACAAAAACATTAAACCAAGTACATGACAAAGCACCAGAGGCAGTAAAACCCCACCATGCACATCACCAATCTTTCCTCCTATAAGGTATTTATTAAAAAAAAAAAGTCCTTCTTGACACAGCACCATCTTCAGAGTGTAAAAACATTACTCCTTTATATTCTTAGTTACCAAAATAGAACCAAGGCAGGTCAGCTGCAGCTAGCTTTGTCTCTTGATAAAGAACTGTGAAACATCCTCTTGAGAGTGGGACCATAACTTTCCTGCAAGGCAGGCAAATAGCATCCATACGTCAAATGCCAAGTAGCTGTACGCACATGCCACATACTATAATTAAGCACAAATTCAAGTAACATTTACATACTACAGAGTCCACATGTACCTACCCAAAAAACATGACCACTTCACAAAACGTATACAGGCAGTAATATCAGAACAACTGAGGTACTGGAAACACAAATATTTATGCCAAGAGATTTCAATATCATACAGCAATATAAAAGCAGTAATAAAAACATTTGCCAGTCTAAATCAAATAAAGCTATCCAGAAAAACAAACAAAAAAGCTAAATAAAATGTTATTTAGGGACAGAAATACCTGAACAGAAAAGAAGTGTGTTAACTACAGCATGTAACATGTTATCCCAAGTCAACCCGTAATTGAAGTACTGGCTTAATACATCACTACTGTGACATTTTCTTCAATAAATAGAATAAGTCTTGACAATACAAAAGGTGCATATTACTGTGTATGTTTCAAGAGGAATATCTGTAATATAAATGTTCAGCTTATTAATACCCTCTTATTTCTTATTCTGGACAAACAAACAAGAAAAAAAAATCAAACCCAAACAATTCTTTTCCAAAGTTGAGAGGAATTCAAAGAAAAAAACCCACAATACTCTTCTTCAACAATAGAGAGCCCTCTATTTACACGTGGGCCAGTTAGGTAAAGAAGAGATTGGTTCTCAGATAAAGACATGATTAAGGGCTTTCTGCCCTCTCTAGTCATACACGTGCAGCATGGCAGATATGGAAGCCAGTATCTCATATCTTTAAAAAAAAAAAAAAAATGACATGGTTTTCTTTTTTTTTTTTCGCTCTTATTATAGCAGTAATGCATCTGGAAGCTCCGAGTTGTAATAGCTTCCTGCAACAAACCATTTGACACAAAACAGAACAGCCTGTTAAATGACAGTTACTTCCCCTTAAGGGAACAAAGCATTAAAATGTCATTTCCTGACAAGAATATTAAGTAGTTTATTTAGAAGAAATGAGTTGAAAATAGCTATCAAGAGACATGAACTGAAATTTTGTTTGTTTTTAGCACCCACTTTTCATGTCTGTCTTTGTGCACCTAATTTTTTTCTTAAATTAATCCCATTAATTATTAGACACCCGATTAAAAAAAAATGTTTGCCAATTGTACTTTCCCTGAATAATGGCTGAAGTTAAATATCTAACAGTGCGATGCCAAGATGTGAGCTGAGGCAAAAAGTTTCTATTTGTTGTGAGTTACCACTATTTTTAATGGAACAGAAACAGGAGTGATATAGCTGCACCAGAATTGGCATGTGCAGTCTCCTTGGCTCCAGAAAGGTGAGAAGCTACAATTGCTCCATGCTGCCTTTTCTTGACCAAATCAATCTAACCTGATAGCAAGCTCCCCCCACCCCCCAGTCTGTCCCCATGCTACATTTGTTATATTAGCTCCTTGTAGAGGTTCCTTCTCAATCCAAGAACCTCCGAGTGTCTTTTGCTACCAAGCTAGGCTGATGCAGGATGTAATTTAACACCATCAGGAAGGGCTCCTTCATGTGTCCATCTCCAGGTTGTGTACCTTCTGAACACCAGTCTTTGTGCTCAGTTAAAAAAGGGGTCCAAGTCTTCTTCCATGTTGACATCAGGCACCAGCTGATCTGATACTTCCTTAGCACCATATCCTGAATTCGATACATTAAAATCTGTAGAAAACCATGGATGGTCCAGAATTTCCTGTGAAGTCAGCCTTTCTGATGGCTCCCGACGCAGTATGCTACGTATGAGGCATTTTGCCTTAGGGGATAGAGTTTCTGGAATGTTAAATTGCCCACGCCGGATCTTGCTGAAGAGGGAACTAGGCTCAATGTCATGGAAAGGATAGCGTCCAACTAGCATGGTATAAAGCATGACACCTAGACTCCATACGTCCGCTGCTTTGCCAGAGTAGCTGCCATTTGTGTTCAAGATCTCTGGACTCACATAAGCTGGGCATCCATGCTTATCAGAAAGAGAGTCATCATTGCCTCTTAAAATATAAGCATCCTCTAGGCTTTCCAATTTCACTCTAGTCCTGCAGGCGAACAAAAAAAAGATCAACACAAAACAAGGTAAGCAAACATCAGAACATACATTCTGGGCTGTTACAGTTACACGATTGCAATGAAAATACTTTACAAAATACAACACTGCAGAAGTGCATCAGTTTAGATTCACTTATAGTACTTCTTGTTACGGATAACTGTTACAGATAACAGTTAAAAAGACATATAGGGAATATTGTCACACAGATACAAGACTCCAATTACATTTATGTCCAGCAAACACATTGGTAAAGTCTTATAAAAGATAAAAGTAACGCTGTATTCACGTTTGATAATGCTTCTGTAAACACAATTTTCAAAAGGAGACACAAGCTTCAAGATTATTTGTTGGCTGCACTCCAATCTTGTTCAGGACTCATGTCCCAATGCAAGTTAGCCCTAACTAGACAAGGCTATTTTGATACCTTCACACTGGTGAAGTTACTTGAACCTGTAATTCCAGAAGGCTTGAAAGGAATAAAAATCATTGCTCTGACCCTAAACAATCCCTCTGATCAAACGCTTTTCTTTATCTTTATAGACAAGAAGAGTAAGTTTAACAAATTTCAGTCTTCCCAAAATGACCTTTATCCGAAGAAAGATCAGGTGAGCTGGATGCCAAGATGAACGGCCATCTTATCTACCCAGCTGAACCAGAAGAGCATGTCAGAACGAACAGAGGCCAGCAGAGGAATGACAGGGATGCCTTATTTAGATTGCAAACTCCTTTTGCCTACAAGTGCTGTGAACTTGTCATAGTGCTGCAGTAATTATCTCTGCAGATTTTTCTTCCATTATAGATATCACACGAGCAGAAAAAACAACACTAAAGTTGCTTGTCATAGCAGGAGATTAACATAACCCGTCTTCCCTTTTAATTCAGACTGCTAGCATCTGTAACTATATTTAAAAATCTGTCCCTTTTAGAGGCATCCAAAAGGATTACCAATTATCCCTTAGATTATTTGCCACCAGTAGTTGGCTTTAATAGCAGAATGAGTACAACGCAATAGGATTTGTCCAGTGCATACAGATGAAAGAATGACCTACCAGCAGTGCGGACTTTCAGCAACACAGGGATCAACTGAGGGTATTCCTGTCCTCGTCCCTCGACCTCACGGGTCTCTGTAATCACCCCTAGCCCTACGTCATGACCATACCCATCCCTGTACCACATACATTTCACAGGCAGAGACTGAATTTCATCCCAGAAAGCAGAACTCACATCTTTCAACTAAAGCACATCATTTCACAGGCATTAAAACAGACAAGGAGAGCCCTGTTTCTTAAATGTTTACTGAAGACAGCATTACTTGGGCTTGAGTTGTGAGAGACAGCTGGGCCAGCTTTGGCTGGGACTTGGTTCCAGGACAGCTCAGTGCTATCTTCTTTGAACCAACAGAAGAGCATTCTACTCTGTGGAGCACTCCAGAGGCAACTGTGCCATAAACTCTCAAAATGACACTTGGACCTTTTCAACAGCTAGAGACATTTACTAGTAGAGGTGAAAGCCCCCTTGGCAACATGCCTTGAATCAGGAAGTCATAAATACAGAATGCAGGATACCTGACTCCCCAGCACAGTGTGTCCAGGCAGCTCCTTCCCTCGTTAAATAGGCCACTGTTTTCTCCTCCAGTGCGGATGCTGATGGGGTTTGTGCAACACACCTGCTTCCCGATAAATCACACATTGCCAGCCTAATGGCACTTCTTTTGGCAATGGACAACCACTCATTAGCACTCAAACAATGCTTTACAGCAGAAATACTTCACACAGGAAGCTGGCTGCAAGGAGAAACTGACTGTAATTATCAAGACCACAACAATTTCCCTCTGTACACAGTTTGCAAGGTCCAAAACAAGGGAGTGTCAAGAGAAGGGTCCTTCCACCGTGCTCAGCCTCAACATGCTCCCAAACCTGTGCAGCATAGGAAGAGCAGCAAGGGGAAATGCCTAGAGAGAAAAAACACCCCTAGCAGGGCAGAGAACAGAGAGGAGGAAATGAAAGGGAAGACAGAGACATGACTTGTGGTTCCATTCACACTGCTCACCTCAGTTTTTCCACAGAAAAGTATGTGTAGCAATAAAGTGGGGAGGCCAGCTACTCAAACGTGCATTAAGTCACTGAACTGCCAGCCAGGAAAGCACCAACTCACTCCTGCTCCCAGAAGCAGAGCACACAGAGGGAATGGGGCAGGGTATGCTATTTATAAACAACTTGCAGGAGAGAATTCACCCACACACAGTCTTGCCATTGAAGCGTCAACAGTGCAGGGAAGCAGTGTTTACTCTCCTATCCTGTTTTACATTTCCGATCATTGCCAAAAAAATTTAAAGAAACAGTTCACTTGGCATCTTTTATATTAAAGCAGATTATTTCAATTCCTGAATTTCTTCTTTTCTGTAACAGATGCAGCACAAAGCTGGAAAAAGCAGACCGCAAGGTGTCAAAAATGCTCAAACTCATCTTCTCCAAGAGGAGAAATCATTTCTTGCTAGTAAACCAGAAGCAGCACACAAAGGCCATATCCCTGCCCCAATTTTCACACAGGGTGCTGCAGTCTGCAGCCTTCTGCGCATGCTACAGCAGGTTTTGTTTAAGCAAGCAAATGGAACAACAGCTGGCTCTTATCTGCCTGCTCCTCTGTAATCTGCGACCAAATGAAGCAAACAATCAACCAGGTTTTTCATCCCGCTGAGTTGACAGGCTATGAGGAAACAAAAGGTCCAAAATCAAACCAAAAACTTTCAGCTCTCCTCTTCCCTTCTAGCTAGCCCCCAAACCTTCAACCAGTAACAAGGTGGTGTATAAGGTAAAAAGCAAGGAAATAGCTCCTTCAGCAGGCCACAGCTATTGGCACTGGAGGCCCACTCAGCACATATGCATTTCCCTCACAAGCTGCCGTCCTGCATCTCCTGAGCACCTATCTGCCAGGTACACAGCCCCAGCATGACCTCCCCCTTTACCACCAGATGCAACTGGGATATTCTCTTTTTGTCAAGGGTTGAGCTGCTCTGGAGATGACCATGCAGGCTTCCTGTGAGTAGAGTGAGACACCAGAGGTGCACAGCACAGTCCGTGCTTAGAAATGCTCACTTTTGAAGACCCTGGCTGGGCTGCTCAGGGCTGCTCGCTGTGGCCCAGAGCCAGGGAAGTCCCAGGCCAGCCTGGCTTCACAAGAGACAGGTTACTCCACACACCTCAGCCTTGCAAACAGCACAGTCGCAGCACAATTGGGTAGCATGCTGCGGTGAACTGCAAGTATCACTCTCCTTTTTATAGCCATTTCATGGTTTTTCAGGCAATTGAGAAGGAGCAGCCTCGCTTAGGAGCTGCTATTTCCCAGTGCACAGCATCTCTGTGCTTCCAGCTATCCCTGGCTTCTAGCTCTGGTTGGCCTTACCTTCCTCCAGATTTCAAGTATCGGCTAAAAGAACTCCGTTTTCTGCAAATCTGAGACTTTCCCCTGTCTCCAGCGGGCTGGAATACAGGGACAACACGAAAGAGGAGATCTAAGTACAGAGAAATAAGCACAGACACTCTGGATGAGAAACAATTTCTTCCCCTCCACCTCCTCTCCCAGAGGAAGCACTGAAATAAAATATCCAGGAAAAAAGAATAAAAGCCAACAATAACAAACAGACCCTCAAAACTGCAAGGAGTTGCAGAGAACACAGAACCTCTGCAGCAGAGGCTGGGAAGTGCATCCGACTGCAGAGCAAACAGACAACCCAATTCAATTTGGCCCTTGGCAGGCAGGGGACAAACTCAAAATTCAACACTGAAATGTGAAATCACAATCAGCTTTGAAGCGCTTCCCATTACGGAGCAGAGCAGGCACAAACAGAAATCATTCTCCTTCAAAGTCACATTTCTAAGCAAAACCTCTCATTATTTAAATAATTAACTCACATCAGTCAACTGAAGGACCCCCACAAGAGAAAAAAAAGTTTTCCAAAGCATCAACATTTGAGTTTGACCATTTAAATGGTTGCAACAAAATTAATCCCTGAAGCTGTAGTGCAAGCTACTGCCAAAGCCGGAAGAGAATCACTTTGTACACATACTGTATGGCAACAAAGACTTTTGTCAAGGCTTACGTAATTACAGTACATAATTTCAAGTTTTAATGCAGACCCTGAATAAGCACTTGGAAAAAGAGCATTATGCATCTATCAGATCATTGATAAAACACTGCATTAGTCTAATGCATTAAAAAAAAAAAAATACAACCCTGAATCATGGCTATTTAAAAAGGGGAAGCTATTCTGCCTATGAATGCTTTCCCATTACTGGTGAATGAAACCACAGAAGTGCAATCAGAGGGCAGTAGCAGCACTCAGACGGGAAATGCGCCTTTGTCCCCATAGAAACCGTCAGGGAAACCCATGAAAAACAATACCACTCTGAATTTCTTATCAATATGCCATTCATTACTTGACTGCATTCAGGCTTTGCTCTTCAGTTAACAAAACCTAATCAATTAAACGTCTTCCAGACGATTCTTCAATGCGGCCTCCTTAGTTAGTACCCCTTTCTGGCAGAGAGCTTTGTTGCACATCCTACACCTTTTCTTCCAGGGTGATTCACATAATTCCTCCCTGCAGAGCTCTGGGGTTACTGGCAAATTACACCCCTGCCTTTTGACACTGAAGCCAGGGCTGTACGAACCCAGCATTCACGCTTGCTCCGCTCTTATTCTCCAAAAGCGGACACAATTTCCATACCAGAATCAGTAGAATTATTCAGAGGGCTCTAAGCTCATGAGGCAGGGGGAAAAAAAAAAACTGGAACATTTAAAGCAGAAATACTAACTGAAAGTCTGAACGTTTCAGAGGAAAATATCTATACTACCATTTATTCACTGTAGTGGAGGAGTACATGCCTGAATCAATGAAAGCAGCTGCTTCCAGCCTGTCCCCAAGGCCATCTGATGGGAAATAGCACCTGAACCACAGCTGAGCCACTGCTACCATTTTCGGAAAGTAAGTCCAGACTGAGCCCACAGTTTCAGACCAGCACCATCTCTGAGATGATGGCCAAATCAGCTATTCCAGGAGGAGATATCCTGCTTCAGAGACTGTGGGCACGCCACCCACTTGCTATTCAAGTGAGGTCAAAACAAGATTTACAGATCCAGATTTACTGATCCTATATAGCAGCCTCATGCCTCCCAAGATGAGAAAACAACTCTCAGCTGAATTGAAATTGCCATCCAAATTGCCATTTTACTGATATGGCTGCAGGTGAACATAAAATGGCAACTTCTAAAGAGAAGAGGTGCCTCACAGCATTCCCCCCTAAATTAGCCTGCCCATAAAAAACAAAGGCACCCAAGCAATCCTCTCTCATATTTCAACATTACTCTGACGGAGGCCAGTAAAGCCTTTCCCAAGGTGAAGACACTCAAGCCACCAGTGGAAACCCGTAACTGCCCAAGAGATCAGGGATTGCTCCTGTGTGGCCAATAATTTACAGGTCATTTAATCAAGGTCAGTTGCTAGCACCCGATCACGAAGACGAAAATAAATGCAATTATGCCATCAGGCAGAAAAAAAAAATTGCTTGACAACAGAAACAACTCTCTTGTACTAATTGATTATTTTAACTAAGGGAATCTCTCCTAAATAATGCAGAAGGAGGCTGCCTTCGCGGAGACAGTGAGATGGGGATGGCAGCTAATGAAATCCCACGCAGATGATTTGCAGCTCAGTGAAGGCACTCATCCTGAACTCAGGACTACCCGATCTCCTCCCAGGGCAGCAAGGCACTTTGGATCAGAGGGGAAATGTTATGCCATCAATCTAAATCCTGCTCCTTTTCACTGTTAAGATCCCTTCCAGTGCCTAACAGCACACAGCCTGGGAGTTCACTGCACAGCATCCTACGCAACTCCAGAAAAAAAGACCTGCACAGAGGCTGTCAGACAAACAGTCTCTTGCATAATGAAACAGCCTCAAGGATATGTTTCAAAAGGCAACTGGGAGTTGCAGGCAGTAAAGGTTTTACAGGATGAACCTTGTTCCTAAGGGAAGTTTTCCTCACCAGTACTTCCGCAGAATAAGGAAGACTCTAAAAATTATATATCCTCCCCACCCTTCCTCCGATGGGATCCTACCCTGCCCCACATCCCCTTGCTGACACGCCAGACTCAGAAACTTTAGACTTTTAACTTGCTTTTAGCCAGTTTCCACTTAAAAAAAAAAAAAAATGCACTCAGACCAACCCCTCACACCCCTCCAGGTAGGGCTGGGGGACCCAAGGCCTTATAGCATTCAGATGGGATTGCTGGGAACAGCCTGGCCTGTGCGCCATGCACTGAGCTTCTTCCATGCCCTCACTGTCTAAGGTGATAACATGCTCCCAAAAAAACATACAGGAAGGTAACAAGGTGCGACTGCCTATGAAGGGTAAGGGCTCCAAAATTCAACGCAGAACCTTTCAGGGAAGGGCTTGATTACAATACAGCAAGGAGGCCATTATACGATAAGCATCTGGCCCACAGCAGCTACTTCACCTTGCTTTTATCTTTTTAGATCACCAGAAAGGACAGAGTTTTAAAAGACTCTGCTGTCACCTGTACGCCACATTCACTTTTTTCCTCTAGGTCTGCTCAAACAATGCATGATGAAGGTCCGTAGGGAAAGCAGTTGAAAATTTTATTTTGCTCATGTAACTGCATATTGTGAATAAAGCTCTAGACTTTCTGAGCCTGCAGTGGAAGCTCAGCACCTGTAAGATAAAGCAGGCCCATTATTTCACAACTCACAAACCTTTTGCTTAGAGGTATATTGCTTAGAGACACGTTACAGACATTACTAAAAAGCATGCGCTTAAAACGAAATAAACCCCCAGCTGGTTCCTGTTTACAGCCTCCTCCTTTCCGCTTTCTCCCAAGTCTAAAGTAATTTCATAGTATAATGACAAGGACAATTAAAATAAAATACAGAAACAGAATTTTACTGTGGCAGTCCACAGCAGCAGCCACTAGCCAAGCCCGTAGATCAGAGGCCTGTAGACTTCCCCAGCCTCAACTCAAAAATCAACAACGAATACTTCACATTGCATCTATGGATGGAGGTTTTTAAGTCTTCAAAATGGCCAGCCATTGAACATTTGGTGCAAGATGTCTCAAGAGACATCTATTTCCAGGAACTGCAGAGAGCCTGTCCTTACAGAGAGCAATCCCATGACAGGCATCGTGTGACAGGCACCAGGCCACGCCAACCACATCTAGTGATACAGCCAACACGTAATGCAGCATTCAGTGAGAGGGACCTTTTGGAAAGTCACACAGAAGCCCAGAAAGCCAGCATGCAGTCTTCACAGAGGGGGAGAAATATGACAACCCCTGCAAAAAAGAGCCTGTCAGAAAGCTGGGGACCGTAACAATGCAACAACCCAAATCCAAACGTAGTGCTGAGCCACTGTAAGAAGTGATTGGGGCATTTGCCAATACAAACCACTCCAACACACTGTGAGGAAGATTCATCAGGGGGAAGCTGCACAGGACATGGAAGCAACCTGCAGCTTGAAGCACTTGCAGGCCCTCCACAGGGCTGCACTCCCACACTGCTCTTCAGAAGGGAGATGAAGTGTTACATGTCCGGCTATGAACCAAATACCAAAAGATAGCACAACCTGAGGGCAAAACCTGCTGCAAACCTCATAGGTGTTACACCACATGCTAACCACTCATGCTTTCATTTAAGGACCTTCAATGGACTCAAGGGCTGTTTGACATTTGGCTAGCGAGGAGACAACTCCTTCCTGGCTCTTGCTTTCACTTATGACCTAAGGCACAACACAATCTCTATGGCTTCATGTGCCCTCAGGAGAAGATTTAAGCACTTTGCAAGGCTGGCATGATGTCTGACATCTGCAGATGGCCTCCCACGCCCCACCAGGAAAGGCATCACATAGGCAATAAACCCACAGCACACTGCTCCCGGGAACACCAGGAAAAATCAGGAGCTTTGCAACCAAACCCCGAGAAGGCAACTTGGGAGCGCAAACCTTTCTGCAGAGGACAGTTGTGTAACTGCTCCATCCTACATCTGAAGTCTGACAGCAGAGATTTGCTGCCTGTAGAGAAATTTGCCTTCCTTCCCATATTCTAGAAGCAAAAAAAAACAAACAACAAAAAAAAACACCCCAATAATTTGGGGGTTGAAATTTGAGCTACAATTCTCCACTATTGAAGAAGTGATGTTATTTGGCCCTGTGGCATCCATTCAGGGTAAGGCAAAGAGCTTAAATGACAAAACAGATGAGGACTGGCTTTACATGTAATTCTTTTGGCATTTAAAAATCAGGACTTAGGAAAGCATTAACTTACCTCTTTTCTACTGAATCATAAGTAAAATAACAGGTTCTAACATCATGGGAAAAATGGGCTGACTGCACTACAATTTGACAAATGCAGGAGAAGAAACTTACTCGTAACTATAAGAAAATGAAATGTCTACTTGGACAAAGGTGGGTACACACATGCATTGTGTTTTTTTGTGGGATCAGATCTGTATCATCAGGATTGCAAATAACATAACTCGGTCACCTTAAGGCACCATCCACTAAAAACTGGGAAACTCTACAGGGGGAAAAAAGGAAAAAAAAAACAATTCTAAGAGCATCAAATAAATATACAAGACATTTGATTATATGATTATGCTAACACAAAATTTCTAAATCAGTGGAAGTACTGGCTGGATTTCCCTGGTACAGAACAGAAGGTGTCAAACGATATTTGTTTGTATTGAATCCCACCTGCCTATCATTTCTCACATTTACTCAAAGTATTACGAAAAAATTATGATATCTAAATGCCAAAACTATTTTAATTTTCCCCTCAACAACTATGATGAACATTCAAGGTCTTTAAGCTTCAAATGCTACAACAGCTAATATTTTAATATAATTAAAGGCTTAAAAATTCACTAAAGAAATTAATAATTCCCTGACAGCAGAAACATTCTTGTATTAAGAAAGCCATTGGAACAACCAGCAGATAAATGCCTGATTTAATTCTGAGATCTGAGGTGGCTCTTTCTCAAAGCATCTGCTGTACATCACGCTGATAAACTGCTTTTTTAGCCATACTGTGAATAGTGCTATTTTTAGCACAACCTATAAAGCCCTGCCCATTCTGCAACATCATTACAGTACACGAGAAGGGCAGAGCTCTCTGCCCAAAGGCCTACTATTAGAGTAGACTATAAAACATTAAATATTGCACCAGGAAAAGAGCAAAAATAATCAAAAGAGCACCACAAAGATCAGCAGCAATAATGACCTGTCTTAACATCCAGGATGAGAAAAAGTGGCCACCACATATGGAAGCAGAAAACATAAAAGCTCATTTCATCTTCACTCATCTCCAATGATTCAAATTTTACTTAGAAGTTTAAAGATCCAATTTTTAAATAGTCAAGAATCTAATAGATATTTCAAAAAGTCTGGTGAGATCCAGCATGGCAGTTAAGTGTTTTCCATGTTTTCAGTACTTGAAAGTCACTGCCCTCATTTAATGGATGTGCTGCTGCTTGCTAACCCAGTCTTACAAAAGATTTCCAGCCATGTGGTAACATCTAAGATGCTCTGCTTCATCAAGATCAGTTGCTCAGTTGCAGGTCTAAGAGGCTCAACTCTTGAATTTTCAATACTCTGCTTATTTCACCTACAGTTTACAAACAGAAAAACATGGACACACTTCTCCACAAAACATCACCTCCCAATGTTCCTTTTTATGAAACACACAAAAACAAAACATAAAATACCTAAGATGCTTGCCAATAGCACACATCATTTTCATGGAACACAATCTTCAACATTTCTGCAGTTCAGGATTAAAGGAAGCTCTAAGATAAAACACCTTGAAACAGATGAACTGTTTGGCTTTCACACTGTGGAATTTTGCATTTTATTTTAAGTGCTGACGTTTTTACATACACACAATAGCAAGATGTAGCACACCATCACAGTCCAGCCTTGATTTAGCACATCAAGAGAATGCTGTTAGTAACATTTGGACCCCTACAAATTGCTCAGCACCACCAGTCTCCAATATACTTTTTTCAACCTTCTTACAACAAGGTTCATTAGAGATATCACAAGGGCACCATATTTGCAACATCCAAATAACATGCATTCTTAGCAGTGACATCGGCAGGAGCAAAAAGCACTCCTGACATTGCTAGATCAAGATCTTGAATACTTACAAATTCCAACCGTAGTTTAGATAACGGAAACGAAGTGGGAAGAGATCAAATGTCATATTCACCTGTCTGCAAAACTGCTTGAGCTCTGATTTCATATCCAACTATCAGGGTAGCACTACAGTGCTAGGATCAATGGAAGTAGTATGTACTAAGAAATATTTTAATTGATTTTCTGTTTTAAACAAATGGAAACGCCTCCATGTATCCTTCACATTCTCGCTGGCTCCTGCAGCCAATCTGGCAACTCTCAGCTTAGAGCAGAAAAATCTTACAAGAAAAAAAGGGAGGAGGGGGGGCTCCATTCATGTGTTGCCCACATGCTGGATTTTCCATCTTTTCTCCTAAAATAAAAGTTGTGAGAGCATTTAGTAAGAGAAAGTTTCAAATCAGTAAGTACCAAAGGCAGGAAGAAATAGGAAAAGAACTCCAGCAAGGAACAGGTGACACACAGCAGTGGAGTTCACAGACACTTCTTAAAATATCATTTCTCTTTTCTTCCTCCCTGGATCACCACAGGTATCAAAGAAAAGCAGATTTTGTAGTACCTATGTCACAAGTGGCAGTTTCGGGATGCAGGGCTGCTCAGCACGTGGGCATCGCCAGCAGGCTCCCCAAAATGCAAGCTCAGATGGGTGCGAGCAATGCACTAACACCTCCATGAACCCGGAAGGACTGGGAAGATTCTTCAGCCTAAATATAGCAGCCGACTGAAAGTGATGACTGATTACAGTCTGATGATCAGAGCATGTGAAAAAGCCAGTCACTGTTTGGTTCTATTTCCATTTCTCACTATTTCATCTCACTGCATCTGTTTATTTAGTGGAAAAATGACTGCAATACCTCTCTACGTCCAAATCAACAACACATCCAGAAGAAAACCACATTACAGTTATCTTAAAAATAAGCAGCAAGTCATATTTGACTTTTAAAGTGAATTATTGTACAATTGGAAGACACTGTTCAAAAGTGAACAACTGTGTGATTTTCCAGACCAGTTATGTGAAAAACATTCATGAATGCAAACACTGCTATTACAGTTCGCATCACTCTTCTTGGGTGGCTGCAGGACTTGGCCTCATGCCGTGTGTTGCGTTCAGTTCCTAGTAAGCAGCAGGGTAGGAGTTCAAAAGTATTCAGCACAGGCCTGCGTCCGCTCCCACTGCATGGCTCTGAGCTCATGCTGCCTTTGCTCACAGCAGAAAGGAAGTTCCAGTCCTGCCCTTCATAGAAAACCACACAAGTTTCTGCATATCCCCAGGAAAAATCCTGGGGAAAAATCCTTTTAATGTTAGGACATTATCAGCTGGAACAGAAAACCTCACCTACTCCACACAAGTTTCTTTGTTATCTACATCAAAGATTTCATAATGGTGTTTAATTATTAAACTCAGAGTAAAAGTTGTGAAAGTGTAGCTCACACGTACCTGCTTTGCTCTGCTCTCTGAATGGACGTAAAGCTAGCTTCATTTTAGGCTTTTTTTTTTTTTTTTTTTTAAATAAAAAGACAAAATGGTAATCATATATTGGGGTGCAGTACAAAAACAGGGAATAGCTAAAAATTGCCTGAAATGAGCTAAGAAGTGAAAAGGTCTTCTACTTTACTGCTTGGAAAGAGATTAAAAGTAGAAGCACATTCTAGAAAACTCATCTTTTAATAAAATTTAAGTAGTGAATGTTTAAACAGGATAGATGATGTCATTTTCGAAGATCAGGAACTCCTCTTTAATGACTGAATTGTCTATTAGCTTTCTGTTGCTCCCAGAACACGGACTTACTGAGCTTGCAAAAAACCTATGGGACTCTAGTTTTGTTTATAACTTTGCAAACAGCCTCAAATGGCCCCAAAATAACACACTGGTTATTTTCAATGAAGCTCTCCGGAACATCCACTTCACTCCGCAACAGCTTGAGCAAGCTTTCAGACAACTCATAGAATCCTATGAGCCAGAAGGGAAAAAACATCTCCTCATCCTCTACATGAAGAAACACAAAGGCAGGCTCTGTCCCAAATTAGTTTTTCCTTCTGACAATTTCTTCCCACTTAATCCCTCTGTGAAAGCCTGACATGACTCTGGCAGCATTCCTTACCCTGATGGTTTATGTGGAAGTTGCAAGCAAATACATGATGTAACATAATTAATGAAAACCAGTAGCCACAAGGAATGAAATGCAAAGTTTCCACGGGTTCAACAGTATAGCTATGGCTCAGCACCAGCAGTAGCCCTTGAACAGTATGCCTAGAGCATTCAGCATCCTCCATTTCCTGTCTTCAAACTCCTCCCCCAAATCATATACCAGACAATCACTGACAGAAGAAAGCATGCAGGGAGGAGATGCAAACAAAACCAACAGTGACAAAAAAGGTAGTTCCCCAAGTACAACACCAGCTGATACTAAAAACAGGCACCCACAAAGCAGCAAGGCAGTTTTAGTCTTAGTATGATTCCTGACCACACAACACCCTCAGCAGCGGCCTCCAGGCACTTCTAGGGAAGCAAGATGTTCCCAAAGTAGTCCTTCAAAGCACTGCTGGCCCTTTCCTCCAACCTAAGTCATCATTAACCACTTGCTGTTCTTCCTCTTCATGCCTCCTCATTGGAATGAGCCATTTGAGACTCCAGCCCTCTCCGATGTAGCAGATCTTTTACTCCTTTCCTCTTCAAACACCAGCTGTACTTATGTTAGCAGAGCTCCTACAGCAGGCATCCACACAGAGCCTTTCTGCAGATGTCCCCAGCTCATGAATGAGGGTGCCCTTCTGGGAGGAGATGGATGCAAACAGCACTCTGTGCTTACTTTACTCCATGGCCTAAGCCAAAAGGTAAAATGGCACATCCATCCCATGATCGGGTTGCAGAGGAAAGTACGGAACGTGAGACAGCTTGTGTACCACAAATGAACTGTATGGTGGCAAAGAGGATCACAGCATCCTGTACCTCTGACCTCAGACATCCCCACCTGTAACGTAAGGGACACTCTTACCTTTCTTCATCCTTGAAAATAAACTTTCGCAGCTTGAGATCCCGCAGTACCAGTCCACCATCGTGGCAGTGTGCAACAGCAGAAGCTATTTGATAGAAGAGTTTGGCTGCCTCCTCTTCTTTAAGCTTCTTGCAGGTGCGAACAAATGAATGCATGTCCCCATAGCTCCTTTCAAAGAACACATATGCTTTTGTCTCCCCAAGAATTATTTCAGTAATCTGGTTGATATTTTTATGTGCAGGCAGACAAAAACATGGTGCTAATAACTCCTGGTAGCAGCCAATATCAAACACCTGCAGGAACAACAACAGTAAAGCCAGGGTTAGCACTGCAAAGGACAGGGCATTACGGTGCATCTAATTCTGCTAACAGAACACCTCTGTGCATAGCTTTTGCTGCTGCTGAAGCTGTATTGATGTAAACAGGATGTCACAGGCTCATGGCATGGAGGACAACACAAAACAGGCTGTGCATCCCCTCACAACAGACACACAGAGGCTTAGTCTCCAAAACTTGCAGCAAGAACTGTTTCATTAGCTAACAGAACATCTGATCAAATTGAGAATGTAATCTGAATTAAGCTCTAAAGGCCAGCGACATGCAGAGGCAGCTCTCTAACTGAAGCTTGTTTGTTTTGCAGCCAAATAAACTCACAGACAACATGACCAGTAGTTTTGTGTTGAAAGAAGCTGTCAAATGAAATACACCCTGATCCACACGGCTCCCTTCTTGATTAACCCATTAAAGCTTTACGGATTTTCAGGTTTAAAACATCACCCGCCGCTGGCCATGTTTACTTCCTGCATTTCTTTCCTCTCCCACAAACAGCAAAGTCACTTTCACTTTCCAAGTCTCAGTTTTACAATGGCTGTTTGTAAGATCAGAAGGACAACCAGGGAACAGCCCTGCCTGCTGGAGAGCAGACAAACGCCCTTCAGAGGGCAAAGACAGAGCCGCCCCGAACTCCCTGCGCTTCAGTCGAGTGCTCCACTAAGAGCAAAGTGTCCCTCTAGTAGTAAGCATGTTAACCCTGATCTTATGAATGAGCAGCAGGAATTAAAAAGGCTGCTGGGAAACCCAAATATAAAAAGTTACTATAATCAAGTGATGACGAATGAATCAGTGTTTGAGTCAATTGAGAAATGCCCACATTACACGAGGAAGAAAGACTTCATTGAGAATAACAGAGTCAGTGTGCTGAGGGAGAACATAAGCAAAGCATTGATGGCAGGGATTTTTATTTTTAATTCTACCTGCTCCGGATGTACGACAAAGCAAGGGATTAGTGTTTCCATCAGCATAAAAATTCTATTAATATGTAACTCGCTCTCTGGTGTTTGTTACTTGGGTAAAAAGAATTTAAGGTGGTCACATCTCATTACAATTGAGCACAAAAATGAAGAACTGGTAAAGGTATCACACTGCTGGTTTAAACTGCAGTTTCTCCTTTTTGTTCCAGTACTGGGAATCTACTCTCCAAGAAGCAAACCTCCTTACTTTCAGCCTTTACAAAGCTTTCAAAACAGGGCATTAGAGATATGATTCAATCCAAATTTACCTGAGGTTTCACAACCTGAGCCATTTAACGCTTTGGAGCACAATCCTAACAAACTCCATCCCCAGGAAAGGACCCAAAAGCCACAAAATTGGGAATCCCCTCCCCACCTCACATTCGTGCTGCAGTACTCCAGCACAGGCAGAACAACCTTAAAGGCAGGCTGTCAGCCAGACCGGCACATGGAGCAGGGGGCAGATAGCAGGAGGCACCTGGTGACATGGCGAGCAGCACAGGGTGGGGAGGGGGTGTTGCTAAAATCACCAGGTGTAAATCATTCCAGAGGAGAATTCATTGCTGTTCGGATCTCAGAACTACCACACCATAAGGGAATGGCTCTGCTACAAAGCAGCTGCTACAAAATAAAACCTAAGTAGGAACATTCACGTTGCTCAAAGCCCCACAAGAAAAATGCCCTTCCAAAATTCTCTCCTACCCAGATTATCCTGATAGAAATAAGCAACATTTTGTGGTTCTCAGGTCGTGTTAAGTAGGACTGGATATGTATCAGCACTATGCTTGAAAAGCAGGAGATGGGAAGCACTATCACACTGCTACAGTCTAGAATACCTTTTATAAAGGGCTCCTTTGTATCCCAGCTTTTAAAATCCCTGGCCTCGATTCAGCAAATGTCCAATACGGCTGCAGTTTGATTTAGCTCTTGCTGGGAATTGGAAGTGAGAAGTTACCACTGTTTGGATGCCACAGAGCCTTGAAGCAAATAACGGCATCTGTACAGTCAGTCAGAGGATGCAGCCAAATGAATCTTGAGAATCATCAGTACGTGCCTGCTATCCAACCCAATATTTGTGCAAGCAATCTCTGAGAGCATCTTCAATACGAGAGCAGATAGCACGTCCCTCAGCTGAAAGGCTACTTGACAAATAGCAGTCATGATGCTGCAGGCATCTTAAAGAACGCGTTCAATTAAGATGAGTTCAGGACTGACAACTGCGTATTCCCAATCCGGCAATTCAAGCTGGGATTATATTTTTGGAGCCCTGCTAGTAGTAGTGCCTCACACACATGGAAAAACTGATAGTACTGAAATGTCAGGATCGGCTTAAAACACACAGCTTAAAGGGAGAAAAAAAAAGAGAGTCCACCCTTTGTGAGCTGCAGCCACGCTGTTCCCAAAACACTGCCTTAATCCTGCAAACCAAACAGGGAACAAAGGAGAGCGGAGCCCCCGCTTCCCTGCTCGCCACACGAGTTCACCTATCATTTCACGCAGAGCAGCAGCTTTGTGGGATCTGTTTATTTCATGAAAAGATGCCAATGTCCTAGAGTGCAGCCCTGTGCTGCTGCACCGAGCTGGGCCTTCATTCTAGAAATCCTCCTGTTCTGTTTCAGTTTAGTAACAAAGCATTCACTTCAGCATGCAATATCAGTCCTTTGCAAAGTCACAGGCCCTTTTTTCCCCTGAATAACCACCCAAAGTCCTAGGTTGCCTTAACATCAGGTTTTATAACTCAATCAATGAGCACATTTGCATTGCCCTCTGCACTCCAGTCTTTACAAGCAGTAAATGAGAGCAATTATTTTCACTTCCCTGCTACAAGCTAGCCCAGAACTTCTTATGAATCGAGCACAGAAGTATGAAACCATCAGCAACACCAGCACTAATCCCTGGAATGCCAGCAAGTTACAATCTGTCTACTTTTCAGTTTTAGCACTACTTCGACACAAGATGTTTGCCCAGGATTGCTGAAGGGCGCAATTCCCAATTTTGGGAACAATGCAAATGGTGCAGCAGCTGCCGCAAGGCTGCGATCAGCTCCGTAGTTGGAAGAACTACTGCTCCGGAGCACCTCGGCTTGCAGAGCCTGCCTCACTGCAGACAATGAGAACCACAATTTAGGAACAAAGGAAAATATTCCCTTAGCCTGAAAGGAGAAAAGCATCCCTCGACAGATGCACGCGCATGTGGGGTTCTTTCCCCAGCAGCTCACCTTGCAGCAGCGAGCAGGGGGAGGCAGGAGGAGCAGCGCAGCGGGCTCCAAGGAGCAGGGCCAGCTAGGGGGGCTGCTCTTCCCAAAGCAGTAGGTGTGCAAGTTTTATTCTTGCTCCATTGTGCAATGGAGGAGGATGCTGTTTGCAAACAAGCTCCATGGTGAGGGTGCTCGGGTTGATTAAAGTGACGTGGATTTTTTTATTTTTATTTTTTTAAAATCAGTTTTAAGACAAAGCGGATTGCGACCTCCCTTCTGCAACCTCTTCCATACCCCAAGTCCCAGAACGAGAGACGGGGAGAAAGACGGGGGCAGCCAGCACATCCCAACAACTTAACGGGAGCTGGAGATTCCCTACTCCATTTTGAAAAGTGAGAGTGGGGATGGTGCGGTTTTCTCCTGCCCTGAACTCCCGCTCAGACCCTCTCGAAGGACGGCTCCTTCCAGAACAATGTCCCCGGGGGAAGCAGCACAACTGGCTCCGGGCCACGGCCGCCAGAACGTGGCCATTGTCTGCAGAGAGGGAAAAGTTCCGCGACGCGCCCCGAATCGCGCCGCTGCGCCTCTCCTTGTCAGAAGCGTTCCATAATCGCAGCGCACGGCTGTACCCGGCCCTTCCGCGCCACGCGGGGAACCGCCACGAGATAAGGAGGAGAGCGATTACCTTGCAAACCAGCTCCTCGCCGCTGTGCAGATGTACGGCTCGGAAAACGTGGTCTCCCTCGAGAGGCTCCAACAATAAGTACTTCCCGATGCAAGAAACGCAATGCGACAAGTTGGGGGTCTCCGGCGGGCTCGGCGAGCCTAGATTCGGGCTAAAACTCTGGCTTGGCTCGATGGACCGTATGGACGAAAGCTCCTCAAAATCCTGGGTTTTATTCCGCGGTCTCCCATATCGTGCTATCGTGATAGGGGTTGACCTTTGTATGTTCATGAGTATGGAGAAGACCGGCCGAGACGCTGCACCGGAGCCCTGGCGTGGAGCGTGGTCCCTCCTCGCCCGTCCGGCTGCGGCTCTTTGTGTGCGTGCGCCTGGGGGCGGGAGCGCGGCGGCGGCGGGCGACCGGGCTCAGCGCCGCGTCCTGCGCGGGGAGAGAGCGCTCAGCCGCGGCCCTTTGTTCCGCCGGAGCGGGGCGCGGCGCGGGGCGAAAACAAAAGGTGAAGTCGGGCGCTGCGCGCACGGAGACCGTCCTTTCTCTCTTTCTCTCTTTTTACAGCGAGGCCGACGCGCGGTGCCGAGGCCGGGCTGTAGATGGCGCGGCAGCCACACCGCTCGCGCCCGCGGCGCTCTGAAAATGCCCCGCGAAATAGAGAGGGAGCATTGAAGCGGGAGCGGGCAGCGGCGGCCGGGCCGACAAAAGGGAGCGCGGGCGAGACTCCGCCGGGGCCCCCCCGAGCGCGGCTCCGCGCGGGGGAAAGGGAATTGGGGGCCGTCCGATCGGCCGCTCCGCTGGAACAGAAGTGCACAGGGAGAGGAACGCTTCCACCGCACCGCGGGGTTTGGGGCTGGGGGCTCGCTGCCTTCGCAGCGTTTTGTGCTGTGCACAAAGGAACTGAAAAAACGCCGCGAGACAGGGGCTGNGGTGAGGCTGTGCGGTGCTGCCGAGCCGAACTGTGCCGAACCGTGCCGCGGGGACAACGCGGTGCAGAGCCGCTCGGGTTGTGCCTCTCGCGGGGTTGTCCTCGGGGTTGGGAGTGAGATGTTAACTAATTCATTAGAATTAATAATAACTTCCAAACTAAAAAAGGAATAAAGCCTCGGCCAGGTGCTTTACAACCTCCTAAAGGAAGAGTGTGGCCCCGCCGCTTGTGCGCCGATGCCCGGTGCGTGCCATGTGCCGGCGCCGGGACCGCAGCGGGCGGGTTCGGATTCTTTTTTTTTTTTTTTTTTTTAATGAAAAAATCGTTTTTT
>WBMW01003903.1:216112-310725 GCA_013396635.1 Penelope pileata
TTTTTTTTTGTCAATGAAGAAATCGCTTTTTTTCCGGGCAACGCGGGATCTCAGCGGCCGCTTCCCGCTGCAGCCGCGGGGGAGGAGTTCTCCCAGCTCTGGGTTTGCCTTAATCCATCCCGAAATTAACAGGGGAAAAGGTAAACCCTATTCCGCTGCACACAGAAAGCCATGAATGGGGACTCCTCGTCTCCGCCCAGCAGCGCTGCGGTCGGAGCTTTTTGTACAAACGTCCCTCCTCCCCCCCCTCCATTCTATTGTTTCTATTATAGGAGTTTGGATATGCACTGAAGTTCGATGAGCTGGTGCTTACTCCCTTGAGTCTGGCTGGATGTTGGTTTTGAGCCCCTTTGAAATGACAGGAAAAAAAATAAAAAGGAAAAATAATTAAAATTTTTAAAAAGGAAAAATTTTTAAAGAAGAAATTTTTTTTTAAAAAAAGGAAAAAATTTTAAAAAGGAAAAAAAATAAAAGAAGAATAAGAAGAAGACAGAGAGGTGTGGAGGGCAGTGCTCTGCCCCAGCCAGAGCCATCATCAACCCCCATCTCCTGCAGGGAGGGGCGGAAGGGCTGCCTCTGCATCTTGGTCCCGTTTTCCCCCATCAGCACGGGGGAGGGTCGGAAATGGGAGATCTGAGGATGAGGATGTGTGGGTTTAGGTGATGTTTGTGAATCAGAGGAGCCTGCTAATGATGAAAAAGCCTTGATAGTGAAGGTACCCTGAGGTAACTGCTTTGGGGCAGAGAGAAATGCCTTTGGAGCAGGGCTCCAGAGAGGTAATGGGGATTCCCCCATGGTGGGATGGTCTTGGCAGGGGAGGCTTAGAGCAGTGAGGGTCATTCTCCTCCCACAGCATCACACTCACCTCCATGCAGGGGGCTCTCCATGCCCTGTTAGGCAGTAGTAAGAGGAATACCACTGAGAAAGGGTTGTTGTGGTCTTGAGTTAACCTTCGCATGGGGCAGATGAGCTTCGGGCAGCAGAGACTATTGGGATTTGGTCGTGGTGAATGTGGAAGGACACGGAATCAGTGATCTGCAGCAGCCTCTAGGGTGACCTGCAGACCCAGTCCTTGCTGACTCAAAATGGAAAGGTGTTTCCCCCCATTCCTCAGTCATTCCCATCACCTCTGAGTACCCTGTAACTCTTCAATACCATTTTTAGAAATGGGATGAGCAGTGCCGGATACTGAATCACTGCAAATAAGGACAAGCCATAAAGTTATGCAATACATTCTCCAGGCTCACATCCTGTGATCCAAGTCAAACATTCTTTTCTTAGTAGATGGCTTTTTACACAATTTCTCCCTTCCTCTCCCCCTTCATACTTCTTCTGACTATGACAAAACACAAGAGACCTAGGCTCTTGCACCAACCTCTGTTCTCTCAACCAGTGTTTTCTGTTTCACTTGCTTAGTTTCCCAGCATTAGCTGGAGGTACAGGCCCTAACAGAGAGGAGATGGGGATCTCTGGGGAGAGGATCCCCAGAGTCTCCAAACTTAGCAGGAGAAAGGAGCGAAAGGAGACAGATGAAAAAATCACTGTAAAACTCCAGTTGTAAATATAACTGTTTAGTTTTGGAAAGAAGAAGTAGTAATTTCAGTTTCTGAATTTAATCCTCCCCTAAGAGGCATGGAGGAGTACATGTGGTGTACCCCTCCATGCCTCTTAGGGTAGGAATGATGTGTGTCTGTCCATGAGGTGAATTTGGTTTTTCCAGTATAATTTAATAATTGTATCTTTGTTTCTTTGTCATCTTTCCACAAAGCTAGCACTTCATAAACATTGTTTCTACTCTCAGATATGTCAATTAAAATATTATCTTTTCAGTCTGATGTTAAAGGAACAGACTCTGAAGGAGCAGTCTTTATGTGCCTCATTGAGACATTAGGTAAATATAATCCTGAGTCTGTTTTATTGATGTAAATCTGTATAAGTCAGCTGGAACTGTAGAGCAAGGTCAGCATATAACATGTGAGATGTGAAAAGTCAGACCAAACCCTGTAGACCATCTCAGCAGTAAAGTTTTGTCTATCTGCTGCCCGCCTTGCATAGCTTCAGTGCTTATATAGAAGTCATTAACCAAAAAAGAGGAGATGCTTGTCTTGAAAACACATTGGCCAAAATGTCTGGGCTAAAGTGGTGCCGTGGGCTGGTTCAAACCTAAATGTCATATTCTCGGTACTTGGAAACTCTTGTTTGAAATAAACTGTGTTGATAGTGACAAGTATTGTTTCATTATGTTTTCTCATTCAATTAAATTAGTTACTTTTCTGAACATGAAATGTAAAACATGGCTTCTGAATCAGCACTACCAAGGAACTAACCAGCTGAATGGCGTGTGACAAAGCTATCATGGTCTCCTCATGATCCTTCTGAAGACACTGATGCATGTCAGAATGCTTGTTGCATCCTTTCCATGGAGAAAGGAATTGGGGAAGATTCCTTGTAGGACTGCTTACTGGGTGTTTCTGGACTTCATTGTGCTGATCTACCTTGTCTGAAAGCTGTTACCTGGAGAGAATCCCATTAGAAGTTTCTTCATCTTTTAAATGTATTCCTCATTTACTTGTTTCTTTGATGACCCTGTCCATCGCTGAAGTGCTGAGTTCATTCTCTGGGGTGAACTTTCTGAGGGAAGTGCAGTTTGGTGTCAGGGAGCACAGCCTTATTTTCCCTTTTCCTGTTTTTTGGAGTCCCAGTGGTGTCTATGGAGGAGGCCTTCCATTTTTATATTATAGAAAGTATTCACCAAGCTCTTCTCTTATCTGTACTCAAGGTAATTTTTAGGTAAACAGCAACAATAGATGTAGAAATTGTAGTTTACCGTGTCAGAGACTAAGAAAAAAAGTTATGTGAAAAGACATCTGATTGTGTTATAAACCTCACCTTGTGGAAGGGAAAAGAGAAGTGTCTTTTCTGCAACTCAACGTTCAATATGTTTTATCTTATAGCATCTGCTTTTGCGTATATGGACTCTGTGTGGACAGGAGCCAACCCTCCCCCCCAGCCCGACAGCAGTCTTTCTTCCATTGATGTCAATGAGCTTAGATCAGAGCACTCAAGTCTTGTGAGTGATCAAAGACCGTTGTACATAAAAAAAAGACTTCCTTTTCCAGGTCAGTCTGCTCCTTGTCCCTTTACAAAAAATATATTATCAACATACAAACACAAGCCAGAACAAAAAGGATAATAATTTTTTGAAGTGGTAAAAAAAAGACCTTCATTTTATTTTTTACTGATTTACGAAGAGCAGGGCTGAGCCTATTGGGAACATTAAACAACTATTAAGTGTTGAGAACTGTCATATTGAGAAGACAGTCTCATTCCAGCAAAATTAATCAAAATAGCTAGCTCAAAATATGCTTACAAGTACCTCCCCATCAGTTGTCAAGGCAGGATCCCCTTGCCAACTTGGATATAATTTTCTATTTTTTTGCATTTTTTTTTTTAGTCATTTACACTGGAACTCCAGTGTGCTAGTAAGGAATGTTGAGCAAAATGATAAATTGTGGGACAGTAAAGGAACAAGTCTTTCCTCTATACATCATAAAGGGTAACTCAAAGCCACAGAGATAAGCGTTTGTTCTTTAAAAAGAGGTGTGATTTTTACATGTGGGATGTGAGTCTATTTTTGACTAAATGAGCTACTATCAAGAGGCAATTTGACAAGAAACATACCCATCTGCAGGAGCTGAACATGTGGGGCTTACATGCATGTTTGATAAGGATACAGCAAAGCATGTGGGGATAAATACCTGTATGTATTATCTGTTGTCAGAATCAAGCCTTAGGCTCCATTCTTCTCTCAAACAATAATAAAATAAAATAACGTGTCACTGAATAACTCAGTGCAAGATTTACAACTGACTACAGTGCAATAAAAAAAAAATAAAACACTCCACACATTAATTTATCTACTAAAGCCAGTTAAATGAGGTAAAGAGAAGCAGGTCCAACATTTCGGCAAACTGCTTTTCTGTTATGTTGTACAGAAATTGTAAAGAAAAAAACCTGTTAGCTGAAGCGTAAGGTTTGTCTTCACGTGCTTATTCATTGGGGATCTAAGAAGTGTCTTAGTTGTTTGCAGGACAAATCTCTGCATGTAGGAGAGTGTTCTGCCTAGGAGGCAAACCAGTCCTTGGCTCAAGAATCAGCGGTCTTTGTCTCTGGTTCCAGATCCCTGTAACGTTAGATTTTTCAGTGATACTGTCATATGGCCAGGTTTTAGCAGTGGCCTTGACCACAGTAGTTTCACAGCCTAGTCAATCCTGCTAGTTTGGAAAGCTCTGTCTAGATGTCGGATGCATTACTGATGGGTTTCGGATAGCATGAGAAAAAGCAAAACAACTTTAGAAATCACAGCACGGCCCTCCAAATCAGTCTGTCAAGGCTGTGGGCTGTTGGCTACCCCAGTCAAACCTTACATCTCCCTGTTACCACTAGCTCTGATTATTTGCAGATGGCACCATTCCCAGAAGCTAAAAAGTGGTTGTGTTGTGTATATCCATATTAATGTTATTTCTCACTAATTGAAATCAATCTCTTGTGGTGGAATTCTCTTCTGAACAGCCTCTTTTTTTTCACAGGGCTTCCAACCTCCTGTTTTAGCTGTATGAAAGTACCTGTAGGAAAAGCACACCCTCACCACAAGTAGTGGTAGTGTGCTCTTATATTTTCTGCATTTTAACTCATACTATTATTATTGAGAGGATAAAAAAAAAAGGAAGGGTTTATTCCTTTCAAATGGACCACATGAGCAGAGCACACCCATAGGTGTAAGATCAAGAAGAGAAATGCTATACATTTCAGGGAAACCCTTATATGCAAGAGGAACTATGAAATATCATAACTAGTTGTTCCTAACCTTTTGAGATTGAAGAGACTCAAGTGGACTCCAAGTTGGCCTTAAGATCTCTCTTCTTTTAGAGAGGTATAATGTCCATTTGTCACTTTAAAAGTAAGTTGCCTTGGGAAGTTATTTTCCAGACTAGTAGACAACCTGAACCTGGTTTCTTTTAGGCCATGTTTTTCTACCTCAGTTGCACTCATCAGCATGAAGCTAGTGGAGGCGAATGTGAGAAGAAAACCTGACAACTGGATATGCTTCTAGGAGATGTTCTCCAAAACCTTGTTGCAGACTTGCATTGCCAGCTTTTTGGGCAACACTGAAAAATGAGCAGGTTCAGTAAACAGAGCTGTAATGAAACACCATCCCCATCATTCATGAAGTACCTTGATGCACACAGGAAACTTCCATTAGGCATTTGTTTGGATTCCATTCCTCACTCAGAAACATAATTATTTTATATTGGTATAGTTTGCACTGTTACATTCACAGGTATTAAGGCTGTAGCCATCTTACGCCCACTTCTGACTCTTCAACACGGGTCGTGCTCACCTGCAACTGGTTCCCATTTGAACAAGGACAGGACTTTAGAAAGACTAGAAAAGATGTTCAGTTCTATCTATCACAGTGCATCGTAAATGGTTGCAGTTGTTACCTATGCTTAATGCAATCACAATCATGTGGCTTCAGCTTTCTACTGGATTTCCTTGTATATTTTCCTACCAAAGTGAAATGTCCTCTATTAGACAGTGTCTATTCCACATGAAAGCACTTACAAACCATAATCAAATTATTCTTTAGCTTTTACTGTGATATATTAAATCCAAATAGACTTACTCTGCGGAGTTACTCCATTTTACAGCCTTCCTTCTTTTTTTCATTCATGTCCTTGTGGTTTCTCTCAGAACTACCTCCAGTTTGCCAACATCCTTCTTGAGTTGCCGACATCAGGACTGATGTTATTCCAGTAGCTTTTAATGCCAAACACTGAAGTAATACAAGCTCTTGATTCCCCTTGATACTATCCTCTACACACAGAAAGGGATTACATTGGCCCTTTTGGAAGCTCAGTTTCAGAGGGTGCTTTGGCTCAGCTGATTGCCTACCAGGACCCGCAGTTCATTCTTCAGTCTAAGCTGCCCAAAGGAGAACCCATCTTGTGTGGGTAGAGCCTAAGATTTTTGTTCCTCAATGGATACTTTACATTGGGTTATGTGACATGCCAGCTATCTCTTTTGCGCCTGCTCTTCAAGCAGTGCCTAAAAGGCCTTCATCAACAAATACCAAATTGTAGTTTGTTGAAAAACGCTGTTTGCATTGGCATTGTTTTCTCCTGCATTGCCAATAGGATTATTAATAAGCACAAGGCTGATAAGCAGTCCCTGCAGAACCCAGTCTGATATCCTCACGTTATGATAGATTTAGAATTACCTGACTTGAAAACAGTTTTGTTTGCCCTGTTTTCATCGTATCAGTTCTGACTTTTGTCAGTCTCTTGTGACACTGTGTGGCAAATGCACCCAAAGTCAAAATATATGATATTACCACAATTGCTTTTATCCACCAAATTTGTACTCTCATAAAAATAGCACATTAATTTGATAAGATCTTTCTTCTATTAATCTGTGTTGATTGCCATTAATTAAATTGCACTGTTTTAATACTTTATTAATTGACTTTCCTATCAGTGACTCCATCACTCTGCCTGGAATAGACGTCAAACTGACAGGCCTATAATTACCTGTTTGTCCTATTTTGTCTGTAGAAGTACTGGTAAAATATTAACTTTCTTCCAGTCCTTCCTCAGAAAGATGTTGTTTTTAGCCAGCGTGGGCTTCTTTCTTCATTGTGGCTTTTTTGAGATCTAGTGAAATTTCTCTGAGTTGCTCTAAATTATTATTCACATTTTTGTTGGTTTAAATTTTCTTCTCCAGGCTGGATGATACATCCCTTAATTGTTTTCAGCTTTGTGGAAATTGATCTTTTAAGGCACAAGCATAAATTTTGCTCGTTAGAACTTTTTCTTGCTTACATGTAAAACGTAAAATGCATTAAAAAGCACATAAAACATAAAACCAAGTCATTACAACTTCCACCTAAGCAAACTTTAGATTTTGTGATTAATATTTCCTTGTCACTATGAGGTCTAATGCAGAAGTTTCCCATGCCAGATACAGCTCTTTTTGAGTCAGGAAGTTGTTTTGTGTATTTTCTCTTGAAAATCCAAGAATGCTTTAGTACTTGCATCATGAGACATCCCTTTGCTCTCCCTTCAGATTTATCTTGCCAGGACTGAAAGTGCCATATATAGTGAAAGGCTTTTAAAAGGCTAATCTGGAAGGTCACCCTGCACTCAGAGGTAGAGCTGGTTAGATGAACCAGTTCTGGGTCATTTGGAACAAAGCCTTGCTTCATGCTATACAAGCAGTGGTGCCATGCTGCTGGCATTGAAGACTGCGGTGCATGAGAACACTAAAACTAGAGCTTTTCTTGACTGCTGGCCTGGTTTTCATCAGAACATATTAGTGAGGGAGAGTTACCGTCCGTCATGCTTCTGGCTCAAGGCTGTGTTGCTACTGCCCAGGTGTGTCCTAGCTTTCAAAAGATAAGCATCGGATCTGCCGTAATTTTGGAAAAAAAAATAAAAGAATGAGATCATTTAATTGTCTGTCTGCATCTGTGCTCTGGCTGCAGGTACAGAGGTCTCTTTCAGGTCCCATGGAGCATGAAAGTAGTAGCTCTGCAGGCACCAGCCTGTGCCTCTTTGTTTGCAGAGTGCTTCCTGTTTGGATTTCCATGAGCATTCTTTTACCCTCCACTTGCTTAAGTGATGATTCAACTGGACAGAAAGGTATATAGGATCTTATAATGTTTTTTTGTTGCCTGCAAGGAGAGGAGATGTACAAGGAAGTTAAAAACATAAGAATGGCTGTGCAAAGCCGGACCAGTGGTCAGTCTAGCCCAGTATCTTCTCTGTGGCACAGAACAAACGTCAGTGGGAGAGAATAAGAACAGTGCAGGCATATAATGATACGCTCTCAAAGCAGTCTCTCAGGCCCCTCTCCTGGTGATTTTCACCTCACTGAACCAGCAGCAATGCCTTTCTGTTTGATATCTATCAGTGGATTTTTCTTCACTGAATTCTTCTGATTTGCTTTCCAGCCCTCGTACAGTCTTAGCAACCACAGCATCCTGTGGCCAGGCATTCCATAACTTAATTGTATATATGAAGAAGTAACTCTTTGTTTGAACTTCTGTCACTCAAGCCTCCTAATTTCATTTGATACCCCCTTGTTACTGCGTTAGAGGAGACAGCAAACAGTAATTCTGTACTTATTTTCTCCCTGCCATTCATGATTTTATAGAGTCTATATTATATCCCATCTCTTTTCCCAGCTGAAGAATCTCAGTCTTTTTAGTAATTCTTTTTATGAAAGATCTCATTTCGCTGTTCCTTTTCTACTTCTCTTATATCCTTTGGGATGGGAAACCAAAATCGCACACAGTGTTCAGGATGCAGCAGCAGTATGGTTTTATAGTGACACTGTTGATTTCTAGATTGTTCTCTATCTGTTTCTAACAGTTGTTGATGTTGATTTGTTTTTCTGAACACTACTAATTGTTCTGCTGAATGTGACAGTCTGTGGCTATAGCTGTGTTTCATGACTCCACGTTCTCTGTGTCCCCGTAGTGATTAAGAACGGATCAGAGCTCTTTGCTGGATCATGCAGTTATTTACTCCCCCACATGAACTGCTGTGCATTTATCAACATTGGTTTGCCCCTGCCATTTTATTACCCTGTGCTTCCGTAGCGTAAAGCCTCTCTGCAGCTCTTCGGAGTCAGCTTCCTTTTTTTTTTTTTTTTCTATCCCACATAGGTAAACATTGCAGACATATTTTTTTCTCTCGTTTCCTAATCATTTTGACAATAGCCTGCAGGACAATGAATGTGTTAGGTGTTCAGTAATGGTAGCATCTGTCACCGCAGGGTCGCCACAGCCAACCTCCAGGGCAGCATGTGGATGCAGCCTCTCAGAAAGTGGTCAGGCTTTGCAGAGAGAGCTCAGCCTTCTTACCAGCTTTTTGGAGCTTTAGAGGCAGCCTTGACTCCTTTTCTTCTCTTGAAGAAGATTGAAGTGTGTTGCCAAGGTACCTGAACCAATATCAGAGTCACTTTGGGCTTCATCAGCAGCCAGTAGTGGTGTTCAGTAAGGACAAATCGAATCCTAGGTGAGCTAAAATGGAGTTCTCAGTCTCTTTCTGTCAACTATAAGAGAAAATTCTCCATTCTTAAGCATGCAGCTGGGGCATTTACAACAAGATGGGATAAATCCAGACTTCAGTGTGTAGGCTTTTTTGGTGAATTGTAGACTGTGCAATTTTACAAGTGCAGGGAAAGCAGAGTTATAAGGTATCACCTAGGCTGGAACACTGACTATTTGAAGCATGTTGTAGCTGATCTATAATTCACATGCTTATTTTGACAGGCTGGCTCTTGTTAGTTTTCAATGGGTGTGGGAGGAAATAGCAGTGCATAAAACTTGCACATTACTAATACCATTGCCATATAAAACAAATATTTGAATAGGAAGTTTCAGAAATGATTCAGTGCTCTAGCTACAGAATATCCTACAGGATTTTTTTATAGTAACAGAATTAATGAAAAGCAAATCCTATTTCTCTACCATGGGCATAGGGTGGTCCCAGTGCAGCAGAGCCAATGTGATGCTGTGTCTCAGGGACAGAAAAAGCAGCCTTTACAGATTGCTGGCCCCCTGGGTGAGCAAAGCTTGCTTTGAAAGGACTCCTTGAGCTGAGAGGTTGCTGTATGCTTTTTAAGTGTCTGTACCAGATCGTGTGTGGGTGCAGCAGACAGGGGCTAAAAGCCCTGAGCTGCAATACAGAAGCAATTGAAAAGCCACTCTGTTGTTGCTGCTCCACCGACTGCAAAGGAAAAACTCTCTTACCACCCCTACAGACTATTCTAACCACATCCTTTGAAGGTACTGAAGTTATTTCACTCTCTTAGCCCAAAGTTTTCTCAGCATTAAGTCATAACTTGAAAGCTACAGGGTGAGGACATAATCGTTACGTCAGTAACAACATTTCATTCAGACACTGTCATAACTGGAGGATTTCTTGGTGCTGAAAATGTGATATGACCACCAATCAAAGCCAAAATATCACTTGAAAAATAACCTCCTTTGCAATGTTACTTTTTAGTTCAGTGGGAACAATTTGCAGGAAGTTTGGTCTCAGATCTCTCTCTATCTCAAATATAGCTCTTCCACTGCACAACACCGTAGGACTGCACATAGGTGCAACCTGCAAGCAGTTTGGGGCAGAAATTGTCTCTGTCTACTTGGGTCTTGTATCTACTTTTTCACAAAATTTCTTGGAAATTTTTCATTTTGCTCATCAGATCTCTGTTGAAAAATGAGAAGAAAACACTTCATTAATTCCTGGAGAACTGAGATTGTTTCTTATGCAACAGTGAAAGGAGATGTGTGCGTCCATGAGGCTGACATACATTTGACTCATCTCTGGCAGCACTTCGACAGCCTCTGCTATGTGCAGTGACACAACATTGTCTGTGATCTTCAACAGTGTGGCCAAGGAAAATTTCTTTTTTTTTTTTTTTGTTCCAATTTTCAGTTACTTTTATAACGTTGATGAGTGTATTATAGGTTTTTGACTGTGGAAAATCCACCTCAGACTGGAAAATCCCTTTTATCTTTCTGAAATACGGAAAAGTCTGTGTCTCCTTTCTGTGCTTTGTTCCTAGAATCATTTTTAGATTGAAATGTAGTATACTACTACTATTTTTTACTTGCATCTATTTTAATGATCACATATATGTGATACTGCAACAGGTGGGGTTATTTATACACGTGGAAAAAAATGTTAGATCTGTAAGTTGCTCAAGATCTTAAAATAACTCGTGTACTACAGGAATCCTTTCTGTTAACCTTAGAAAGGGTGGAGGTGTGAGGAGGAAATGAACATAAAGTCATTTTATTTCTGTCCAATGAGACATGAATGAATAACTGTTGTCATCTAATCTTTCAATGTTGATCCCGTCTGCAGCTTTTGAGCATTTTGCATTACTTTTTTCCCTAGCTTCCTCAGCTAAGATGGGTAAGGGAATATTAAGCAGAGAAGTTATGTCATTTTATGCTTTCAAAATGTAATAGACTTCAGAAATGTTTTTTTTTTTCTTAACTTTTAGGTATGAGGAAATAAAATAATTCTAAAATGAAAGCAAAGATCTGTCCCTTAAACTCAAAAGCTTGTAACATCCTGTAGCAGTGATGCAACAGCTAGTAAGACTGACTGAGTAGCCAAGTGTAGTTCTGATCCCTGTGCTTTGCCAGGCTGTGACACTGGCGAATTTCCAGAATAAGCCAATTTCAGAACTGTGGAGCCTCCAAATATGATCTTCTGTCAGTCACAGAGATTTCAGCTCCATGAAAGGAAAGGATTGATCCAGCAGATTATAATCACCACTGTACGAGACAACAAAAGCAATGATCTTCCCTATAGTGGGATGCCAGCTACTCCAAGATTCATCATCACCTTAAGCTGTGCTGGGAATTGGTGGTAACTTAGCTCAGGTATCACTGTGCCTCATCCTGCTCCTGTGATGCAAACCACTGTTTTTTTAATAGGTGCTACAGCGGCAACTCCCAAGCCATGCTGGAACAACCAAATGCTTCAGAGTTTCCAGAGTCATCCCCATCTTGGCCTTTCCCTTCCCATAAAAAGAGAAATAAACAGAGAAACTGAGGCTCACACTTCCTTTCCAGGCACACCTGATTTTTGGACTCTTGCTGTAGGACAGAGCAGCCATCCCTGGACCAGCTCCTGGGTAATGCTCTGCTCTCCCCATGCCATCATGAAGTAACAGCTACACACCTCCTGACTGGGCCCGCACTGTGTATCGCCTTAATTGTGGTTTCAGCTCACAGAGCTGTGGCCAAGGGAAAGCTTGTAACTGGGAGGTACAGTAGCAGCTCGCAGTTCCCGTGTGGTTTCCCTCTCACACAGGACACAGAACAGTGCTTGAGTGCAGCAAGGGGGGAGTTTGGGCAAAGGCTGGTCGTAAGTTACCAAGGCAAGTTCCTCAATGCTAAGTATGGGCCCAGCAGCAGGATGGCTGCCTGGAATGAAATAACCCTGATAGACCAGCTGTAACGAGCAAATTGATGTGAGTGTATTTGACCCAAAACAACAAGATGACTCTGTTATTTAGGTAAGATGGTCTTCATAACCTTTTTCTAATCTGACCAACCAACACCCCAAATTCTCTTTCCTTGCTGATCCTTGGAAATCATATGAAGGAATATACTGTGTCTGTGACAGACACAGGCTCAAAACATTAAGGGAAAACTGAATGGGAGCCCATTCTTTCAAGAGAGTGAAGTTGATGCTGTGGGCAGTTGCAATGGGCTATGTCAGCTTTCAGAGATTAAACAGGAAAAACTGCAAAGATTTACCAGTCAAAACTCTGTGCCACTAGAAATTGCTGTTTTTTGCCATCAAAATAAAATGAAAAGGATTTTTAAAAGTGTATGTTTGCTTGTGAGTAGGAACAAACAACTATTCCTCCACCTACTGCTCAGCTGCTGCTTTGTATGATGAATGACTACTCATTTTTATCATTTTCGGTGTTTTATCAAAATGGAAAAAAATGAAAGGAAAAAATTAATTCAGAAAAACAGCTGCCCATCTTGATACCTGTAATTATGTATTATAACCTAATATTATGGGCAAGACTGCAATGCTCTGGCATTCAGTAGTTCCTTGTTACAATTACGAGCAAAGTTAGTTCACTGTCTGCTGTTAAGGTTGACTAACTGGATTAGTCAAGAAGAACATTGTTTTTAGTTGTTTATAACCTTGTCAAACTCCAACCAACTGAATTTAAAGTTTCCCTGCCAGACATCTGTCTCACCCCGTTTTTATGTGCTTCCTTTTGGAAGTTTTCAGCTGAAATGATGTTTTGGAAAAAAAAAAGAAAAAGACAAAGGAGACTGTGTTTGGCTTCGTGTCATTGGTAGGCTGTTATAGCCCTGTACTTAAAAAGCTAGAGGAAAAGAGTGTTTTTTTATCCTACCACTAGAGAATTGAGTCCATCAAGTGGCCCTGGCCTAATTGCTAGCCTCCATGGCATACGCTTAGTAGAAATGAGACCTAAATTCACTGATCTCTGCAATGATCATGGCAAGAACTATCGAGACTAAGCAGGATTGACTGAGCATTACAGTGTATGCTGCAGTAGCCTCAGACAGGAGCCAGCCCAGCTCCTTCTCCCTTCTGGACCATTCAGTCACGCTACATGAATATAAAAACACAGAATGGTTGCACATTTTCCTTATTTTAAAGAAGCACTTGAACTACAGAGCTGTAGATCTTCCTCTGCATTTTTCTCAGTGTCTTTTGCATTTGTGGTTTTCTGGTGTCCTGGCTTCAAGAGAAGCTTTAGGATGAGCCTGTGCTGTGCATGACCTGGGCAAACTGTTGTCCTCTGCTGTGGAGCCTTTGGGTCTGCATATGCCCCCCTTCCCAAGCACACATCCAGACTAGTAGATTGCTATAGAAATCACTAAAAAACCCAGCACCTTTCCTATGTGCTATCCTTGTCCTTATCTGAGGCGATACCTGTAATAAGGCTTAGTGAGATATGCAGACATGCCTGAGGGCTTCTAGCTCCAGTGATGAAGTGCCACAGACTGAGGTTGGGTGAGAGATCCTGTTGGCTTGCTCTGGGCAGTCTTCTTCCTCAATGTGGGGTTTTGTGGCTTAGCTTTAGGAAAGGCAAAACTCTTCCTGTTGCCCCTGTTTACTGAATCATTGGGTTGGAGCAAAGGATCACATTTAGGCATTATCAGACGTCTCTGCATCAGTTGCCAAATGATAGGAATAATAGGATCACAGAATCTCCCAGAAGCCTGATGCAAACAGGCTCTGTAATGATTATCTATGGAGAGAGAACTACAAAATGTCAAAATGAGATTAGTATATATTTTGTACAAAGTGCTATTTTAGAGTGATTCGTCAATAAAACTGGAGCCCTTACTTTGAACAAAAGGGCTAAAAAAATCTGTGTAAGCTAGCACTCTGTGTACAAAATGGAACTGCTGAGAGAGGAATAAGCTAAAAGCCATATTATAATGGATATTAAAAATATTAATATCTATATATGATATAACCTATTTATTCTTAAAAATTGGAAATGTTAATAAGTTGCCACTTGGGGTGCGTAGCCTGGCTCTCTGTGAGTAATGTTCAGCTTCTTGCTTTTAAGGAAGAGGTCACTGTTTCAGTAACAGGGAAAAGGAAGCTATAACATATTAAATGTTCGAAGTATTGATTGCATTTTCCAGCAGGTAGGAGAAAAATAGTACACATAGCAATTAGAACCAAAACAACCCCTTCGAATTATAATTACCTCTCTCTCAAATTAAAGGGCCAGATACTAGAATACACACTGGGAAAAGTTTGAATAAAAGATCAAATCCAAGGCAGATTGATCAACAGTAGCAAGGAACTTGCAGTGAAAATTGTGGTGCTTTAGTATCTCAGGATCTCAAGATACTCAAGTATACCCCAAGTATCTCAGGATACCTTCAGTATACTCAGGATACCCCAAGTATGTCAGGATACTTGGGGCAACAAGGTAGATATTCTGAGAGGGTATTTTTATAGGAGGGGATAGAAAAAATTTCGAAATCTTTCAGCTTTCTCAGCTTTCTTATTACATCTTGTTTACATAATCATATCCAGATGCTTTAGGCAATAGTCGCTTCCTGTGCTTACAGTTTGCTGTTGTCTCATCATTCCTTTATTAATCTTTGTGAGGATTAGCAAAACAAACAAGATAACTGTGAAGCTGAACATGATTTTGTGCTGCTTCCTATGAGAAATTGTTTTTCAAGGAGCAGTGTTATCTTTTTCTGTATCCTGGATTTCCTCACAAAATGCATTGGGATTTTTTTTTTTCTATATTTTCAATGCCAGAGATAGCAAGGCACTGGACTCCTCTCCTCAGTGTCATGTTTAGGTAGGATTCTGCATTTCCACAGCTCCAGGCATGAAGAAGGCAATGTTTTTTCAGTCCCTCAAGTCTTTCACCCAGCCTTTGTATGTAAGGCCGTGCACACCTACAGTGACCTATGAACAACATCCCTTTCACGTTATTGTCCAGCTAAAAATACACTGCACATTTACTATAGCATGGCATTTACCAAGCAACTGTTTCATCTGCATGTTAGCAGAATAAAATATACATAAATACGTCCTGTGCTCTGAAAATAGCACAGTATAGTCATCGCTGTACACAGCTGGGAGTTATTGTGCAACAACAGCACACCTTGTTGAGTGATAGTGAGGGGCTGTTGCCCTTTGCTTAGCAACATACCAAAGCATGGGATCAGAGTCTACACCCTGTCTTATTGCTCAATTAGTATCTGGCAAACATCTTCAAATGTTACCCTGGCCCATATCCACATATTTTACTTGTGTATGTAACTTCATATTGATGTTGTGAAGAGTAGACCTGGTTAAATGTCTGCAGGATCTGGGGCCACATATACCTTGGATTCTCCTGAAGGAATCAGGTCCATCAAAGGAGAGGGACTTTCCTGGCTAATGTGGCACAGGTAGTGCTTTACAGAAAATCACGCTTCTTAACTTCTTAATGCCTGAAGAAACCAAATACATTGAGCTGAATATTGAGTGAAGAAGTTGTTAGAAAAAAAACCTGCAAACTCCTTGTCAAAATATTTCACCTATTTCATATGTAAAATTATACTTAAAGGAGAAAATGCATATTCACAAGCATAATCATTAAATATTTAGAAAATCCTCTTTATTTTAGTATTCTGTGTGTATTTTAGGTGTATGTAAAAGACAGGCTGTGGTTTTAAAGTGTTGTCATCCCAAGACTCTCATAATTCATGACAGGAATGGTCATTCAAAATCCAGAGGACAAGGGATTGCCACTGTTCATTTTGTCCCAGGAGCCACCATTTTATTTTGAGTCAAATTCAAGCTGTGTGTTAGGCATGCTCCTCCTAGGAATTTCCTCTGCTAAATGAAAAATTTAACTGGAAAGTGAAGCTAATTTTCTTGAATTAGTTGCACAGTGAGGAATGCTGAAATATATAAAAACAATATAAGGCCTAAAAATAAGTTTCTACTTCTAGCTGTGTCCTTAATTTTCTCTTTAGCATTTCTAATATTGGCTTGAAATAACTTTAATAGTTTCCTGGTAAAATCTGAATGGTAATTAAAGTGAAACATCCTATATCTTAAAAGTCAAAATGGCTGTATCCCTACATACTTTGGGTTTTGAAGTGAATTAGATAAAATTTGGAAAACACAACTATCATCTAGTCTCTACTTGCCCCCAAAATGAAATGCTTTCTTTCCTGGTCAGAGCAAGATCCCAGAATGAAAATTTCTACATAAATGTTATCTTGTATTTTAGATAAATATTATCTTGAATTTGTGAAGGACTCACATGTCTGAGTTCCTTTTTTATAGTTTCCACTGAATGATGTTACAAGTGTTACAAGCCCTGTTAATCACAGAACCATCAACTGAGGTCTCAGTTCAGCCATATCCATTGCCTGGATGGAGCTCAAAGATGGAGTGCTTCCTACCTCACTACTGAGTTTATTTATTCATTTATTGCAACTGAATGCACTTGCATGCACTTGCAGGAGAGACCCAAATCCCTGGAGCAGTAATGTTCATCGTGTCACAGGATAGAAAATATATGAGACAAATTGATTGTAAGCAATCAAATTGAAACTACAGTTAGAATCTTTAGAAAATTATGAAATATTTTGTAACAATAAGCAGTAAACTAAGATAAAGTTATTAACTGAGTTCCACTGAAGTTACAGCACTAGCTTAGCTCTTAGCTCAGTGAAATCACACAGGTGAGACAATAACTGAGAAATAGACCACCCAGCATTGACTAAGGGATGAATGCACATCAAAATTTATGCAATGTTTTGCACGCTTTTGCTTTGCATTTTGGATGTTCTGATGTGTGATCACATTGCACCTTTATCTCCGGTGAGGATAATTAACATCATATTTCTGAACTAACCCATTCCATATTTTCAGAACATTTATAGCAATATGATAACTTTGAAGTTTCTGTTTCTCTGAAATTGTCCAAGAAGTTCAAAACTGATTTCTGAAGCCAGGTGGATAGAATAGGAAGACTGACGGACAGGTAAGTGCATCATGGTTGTGTTGGCACCTCTTCCTTATAAAACTAGATTTAAAAATAGAAAAGTTATGAAATAATACTTTTAAGCAATTTTATAGCTTTAATGAAGCACAGAATTCTTCTTGGTTTTCAAAATGCTTTACTTAGTGATATCTTAAAATTGTACCTAGAAGAAACCTATCATTTTCAAAAAATTGATAAAGGTGCTGTTTAAGTGCTTGTTGCTACAATCCTGTATAAACAGGCCATATCCACACCAGTACAATCATTACCTCTTAAATGTTTGAATGAAGATTTCTCTGACAAACAAGCACTTGGTGTTTCCTTAAAAAAAGTAAACATATTAAACACCAGAGCTTTTGAGTGCTTCTGTGGTTATAGTCTACAAGCCCATCACTCTCTCATGTATGTGTCTTTAGTTCAGCATGTGGAAGATGGAGCTTGTGTACCTTTGTGAGTCTAGCACTTTTTATCTCCCAGTCTTTTCAAAAATTTTGCAAGAAGCTGGTGATGGACTGAGAAAGAAATTGTAACTAACTGTAATCCAAAAAGCTGGGACTGCAAAAGTGATTTTCCTCAGTTGTAATTTTATTAAATAACTAAAATGTTTGTCACTTGAAACCAGAAGAACATTTTTTTAGGCTTACACATGCCTAGGGAAGTCAAAGAACCTTTCATATTCTCAGCTGAGTACAACAGTGAGTGTTGAGGCCAAACTTTTCGAAGCAAGGTTTTCAAATAGGGATTATCCCATTCATGCACAACACTTCTGTGAGAAACATGATCCTTGGAAAATATGAATACCCCTGGCTCCCATCAAAACCTTCAGACTATCAGATATTAAGACTGTAAGGCTTTACATTATAGAATCTTCCTGCAAATCTATGCAACAATTTCAGACAGAATGTTGGTTACTGTCACCACCATTACCAGTACTGCCACAAATGCACTGCTACTCATGCCTCTCACATAGGAGCAGGCATGAGAGCCCTGTTTGAAAATCTTCAGAAAAAGAAGATAGAACAGGAAAACAATCATAAGAGAAAACATGCCTTGGAAATAGCTATATCACTTTCACTGTTTGCTGGGGAATGCATAGCTGGGCTATCACAGCATAAGCCTAGAAACCAAGCTCACACCTTGTAAAAGCTTGTGCTTGCTAAGTAGCAGGGCTGATTTGGCTTAATGCTGAGTGCGTAATTCACTACCAATTCAGGGTGCATAAATCTGTACTATCATAGTCTTCTAGGAAAAACTATGGTGCAATCCCTGGTTTTACAGACCTATATTTAATAGTACCACAAAGGAATGTATTCACCACAGGTAAAATTGTCACCCACATTGCATGCCTATGCAAGCTATATGAGGGCTATCATTTACCTCAACAGGGAGATATTTGCCCTATGTGCTGGAGCAATTGCTGGAACCTCCTTGTGTACATTAATAATTGAAGGAATCTCACTCAAGTAAGTAATACTCATTTTTCTTACAATTTACAATGATGATAGCTATAATTTCAGTACTTTCAATTAGACAAGCATGAATTTATCTGGAATATAGCTATGTGTAGTTATGTTCTTCATTGGCACCGTGTGTTTCTGCATCAAGTGTTGTGGTGTTTTCCCACACTCCATTTTCCCTTTTTAAGTCGACATCTGTGTCTCCTTAGGAATACTGAAATACCAATAAATTGTTAAGAAAATATTTGGTCATTTTTATGATTTATAAGGACTGGGGACAAATTCTGTAGCTATTTGAACATACAGGTTCGTGCTACTGGAAGTCATCCCCACAAATTCAGTGCTACTATTCACGTTTGTGCAAATTTCCCATATGCGTGCATTTGCAGTATCACAGCTTTAAATAGCATCTTTGTCACATATTAAAGAGAGCAAACTCTTTCAACCTACATATGTACCTCAATCTTAAAAAAATAGTGCTGTAAAGGAAAAATTTGCTCAACACCACACATTCAAGGACTCCAGGATTTCTGCCTGCTGCTAAAATGCAGAAATGGATAAAAGAGTAAGTGTTGATGTTTTTCTGTTTCGTTGTAAGCACAAACTCTTTTTGAAAGCATGTTTCAGTTGTTTATGCTCTGAAGAGAGCAATATTTTTAGCTTTACCACTTGCAGTACTGGGATGTATTGCAAACTTTTTGATTAAGCATCGTAGGCTACAATAAAAGCTCAGAGCTGTAATGCCTCTAGCACGTTTTTAGGCAGTTACCATGCCAACTGTAAAATGATGAACAGAATGAATACAAAAAGTTTTTTGGAAATACTGCAAAGTTAATGCAATTCCAAAGTTTTGGAATGCTTTATTCTACTGTTGGAAGATTTAACGTGATCCATATATAAACCTACCAGTTAGATCAGGAATTCATCAGCTGTCACTTAGTCTTGCAGACCGGCAGAGGTTCCACTCAAAGACCAAAGCATCTGTCTTAGCTTTTTCCAAGTTTGGAATTGCTATAGAACTGTGAGCAGACCTGCAGGCAAAGAATCACTCCAGACAGACTTTGTGGTAGAAAAGTATGTGCATGTTAGGTGTATGTGTACTAATTCCTGGATAAGATCTCTATTATGCTACATGGAAGTTCAGTATAAACAGAGAAACACAAATGCAAACAAACAACAAGTATTCCAAAACCAAACTTTACAGCATTTGAAAATCGAAAGTGAGGCTACCATAAAAGACATCTAACCAAGCTAGGATTGGCAGCATGCCCAGATACCTTGGGCTTTGTGTTGTGGTGGCATAAAGAAGTAACAAGGCAATTAGGATGGGAGTGTAGTAACGTTTGTAGTCTAGAAGTTAGTGTAACTGATTTTTAAAATCAGATATTTTTTTCCTCATGTGGCAAAGTCCACCATATTCAGATACCACAGTTGCACATTTCTATACACTTACACATTTGAGACACCATATTTTCCAAAGGTGAGTTGTTTTCAGAAACTGGGGATAGGGGAAGGAAGAAAAAGCCTTTTCAGCATTGCAATCTCATTCCTCACTGTAAAACAGTGACAGAAAACAGTTAATTTGAAAGAAAGAAGTTATTCATGGAATTCTCTGTGAAAGAAGAATCAACTCTGAATCTGCAAAGAACAGTCATTTAGGAATACAAATATTAAAAAAACATGAGATTAATAATAATACTAATATTAACAATAAAAATAAACAAATTATTAATTTCTTCCTTCTCACTCTTCCCTCAATGGCAGGAAACTTAAGAACTTCATGTGTTCTGCTGTGTCTACTTCAAAACAAGGATTTTAACTCATACTCAACAAACAGGCCCTTTTAATATTAGTTTATCTTTTCAATTTTGGTATATGCTATTTGGTGTTCGATGGTGGTCAATGGGATTACTGAGGTTTCCTTCTATGGGAGCAAGTCCAGACCACAGGCAAGGTGTGGTCTCAGGTGGGTGGGTTTGGAGCAAATTTACACAGTTGCAAAAAATCCAGCTGCCTTTCTTTATTCATAGCTTGAGGTGGAGTAGGAAGAAGAGGAGGCAGTGGTGGTAAATGGAGGACACCGAATTGTGCAATGCATGTCGGAAGGCAGCCAACATAAAGAGGAAAAAAATGTGAGTGGCAGCCAGCACACAGGGTACTTCACACAAGTTAGATGAATGTTCATCTGTGTCTTGCACCAGGTCATATGAAGCAAGAACAAGGGTGACATTTCCAGCCATACCCTTGTGTGAGAGTAATTGTGGTTTAACAATCCACACATGTGTGACAATAATTAATTAACAGTCAGCCCTTTGTAGTGCCCGCAGCCTAGTGCTTCTCCGTGTGTGTTTGGAGCCCTCTGTGCATTCATTTACCAAAGTCTCTGTACTTGAAATTCAAAATAATCAGTTTACCCTTTGATGAGTTAATCCTCCTGCTTCTTTTCACATCCCCTCTCCCAGACCCCACAAGGCCTCAGAAATTAGGGTTATGGAAAATTGCCAAATTGAATCAATTTAGGCCTGAATTACTGAAGTGATTGTATCCTAGGATTATCCTAGAGTATGAGACGCTGTCCTCACCTCACACCACATTGCCATCAGTGTGAGTCTGCAGCTCCATTGGTCTAAGCTAAATTTTATTCTCTGACATAGGCTCGTAGAAATGAGCGGAGATTCTGGCCATGGTTTTAAATATTTGAACAGGGTAAAAGCCAAGAAGGGTTGGAAATTATTTAGCCTGTTATTAGGGGATATAATTAGACATACTTGGGTATAATTAGACTTGGATTAAATGAAGGGGGGGAAAAAAAGCAATGTGAAAAAACAATCTTGCTAACAGTGAGATCCCTTATATGTGGGAATAAGGTGAAAATGTGCAAAAACCATGGGGGAAATGAAGTAGGTGACAGGACAGGTCTTTTATCTCTAATGCTATGGGCCAGCTTATGCCTTTTGTTATTCAAGTGAGGAAAAAGACGTGCCCTTGGAAACCCTCAAACACAGTCTGTAGTTTGTGATCGAGGATGCCGTCGTACCCAAGGTGTCCCCAGCTGACCAGAGGATGTTAAATGGGATGCGTCATTTCTCTCCAGACCCTTGCGGGTTTCCTTGCGTGAAGCACAGTATTACATTAGGTAGGATCAACAATGAGCCTTTCTTCACTCCTCCAGCAAAGGTGAAATTGTTTCTCAAGAGTCATCGTTAGTAGAATGACATAGGAAAGAATGATACCGCCGTGTCAGGCAAAGTCCCAGCACAGAAAGTCCTGAGGCTTTTCAGGGGTTACATTGAGAACCAAAGTATTTTAACTCCATACAGCAAACCATTCACAAGCTAGGCCACAACTTCTCAGTTGTAGTAACTGAGGTTTACAAAGGTCCACTGCAATTTTCCTCAGGATGTCAGCAAAAATAAAAGCAAAACTATTGAAAGGAGATTATTAAGGTGGAAAAATCAAGGGCTTAAAATATGGGGAATTCAACAAACTTAAATTCAGCTTGTATGCAGTCCTAATTCTACCCTTTTGTGTGTTTTGATGCAGTCTTTAATTGCACAATCGCATACTATTTGGTGAATAATTCCAGAGCCAGGGCCAGTTTGGGTTTGTGTGAACTAAATAAGGCATGAGGACCACACACAGTGAATAAAGTGGATAGAAAGGAATATTGAACAGCTGCCTTGTTTACTGAGTACCACCCACTAAATGAGGCAATGATTCTGCAGAATTATTATTTTTTTTTAATACATGATCAATATAATTAAATACTCAATCATTGTGCAGAAGTACAAGGAAGAGCAGAGAGTCTATACAGGTAAATCAAGTCGCTCTTCCTAAATCTGCCATTTAGTCAAATCACACTTGTTGCGCTACTTTTTTGCGGGTCACAAGCATACCTTCTCTCACTCTCCCCTTTCAATGGCTGCAGAACACTTCTCATTCACGTAAGCGTAAGCCAAACTACCCTCAATATAACAGCTGGAATTGCTTTCTTAGCCTGTTTTTGTTTCATACAGTGAGCGTTACAGTGAGAGTGAAGTTCTATGACTGCATGACTAAGGGCATATATATTCCCTCTGTAGAACAAAGTGCATCTGATCTGGCATACAGATAATGAATGTCACTTAGCATAAATAGTTTTTGTGTTAAATGTCAGCACATCATTGATTGTAAAACCATTTCTTTTCCCACCCTCTGAAATACTGAAATCTTATGATGGATCATCTCCATAGATATCGTGATACATCACTCAAAAATTAACGGGAAATTCTCATAATTCCATTTGATGAAAAATGTTTAGGGAGGATCTGGAAAAGTTAGCAAACTCTGAAAGCCTTGTATTAAATATCTGTTTTAAAAAAACCAGAAACATAGAATCATAGAAGCATAGAATCCTTAGAGATGGATGGGACCTTTAATGGTCATCTAGTCCAACACCCCTGCAATGAACAGGGATGCCTACAGCCAGATCAGGTTGCTCAGAGCCCTGTCCAGCCTAAGCTGGAGTGTCTTCCAGGACGGGGCTTCTACCACGTATCTGGGCAACCTGTTCCAGTGCATCACCACTCTTATCGTAAAAATCTTTTTCCTCATATCTAGTCTAAATCTCCCCTCTTTTAGTTTGAAACCATTTCCCCCTGTCCTATCACCACAGACCTTGCTAAAGAGTCTGTCCCCTTCTTTCTTACAGCCCCCTAATAGATACTGAAAAGTCATTCTCAGGTCTTCTCAAAGTCTTCTCTTCTCCAGGCTGAACAGCCCCAGCTCTCTCAGCCTGTCCTTGTAGGATAGGTATTCTATCCCTTGGATCTTTTTTGTGGCCCTCCTCTGGATGCACTTTCTGGATAGCAATTTTGCTATGTAGAAAAGAGGTCTTTAAAGGGATGCTGTACCTGCCATAAGAGTATACACAATGTTTGGAATCCCCTGTCTTTGCTCACTGCCTTCACACACACTGTATCTTTGAACTGTTGCTGAATGGATAATATATATTTCATAATTCAGAATGTCAGTATTTCCTTTACATAATTATAACAGCAGGAAATGTATAAGGCCTTTGTGGAACTTGAAAACTCTATTGCCTTGGGCTATATTTAATGTGTAATAAATTATTCAGCAACAAAGCACTCTTCATTCTATTTACAGTAAGTTAGAGCTAAGTGTGTGAGGTATACATAACTAACATGAAACAGTATTTAATATTGCTGCCAAGGCTGAAGTGTTTTCAGAAGCTGTTAGTCTCATATTCAGTGAGCCAGATTTCACCAGGTGAAACTGGCATAGACTCATTGACTTTACCTTGAAAGAAAGGGAAATGGGAAGGGTCGCTTTTCTGGTCTCCAGCTGAGAACCAGAAAGTTCAAGGAATAATTGTGGTATCTCTCATTTAAGTAGGTTTTAAGCTACTCCTTACATGTGTTTTTCTGTGCAGCTGAATATAGCGCTCTTGAATAGCAATCTGTCAACAACAGTGCTGTGGAGAGCCTGCTTTTAAATGGAAAAAATATAGAGTTATAACACTAATAATCTGACTTGGATCCAGCAGTGTGCATCAACATACGCCTGAGCTTGTCCACTGACAGCAACCATAGGAGATGTGCAGTATCTAGACTTTGCTGCTGAAAGAAAGAGATTTTTGTTGCATGGGACGTGCTCACCAAGATCTAGATTTCAGACATCTATTTGACCTGCATAACTTTTCAAATAACAGTTACTTTTTTCATGCTCAAACTGGGCCCAATACTTTTATCTTTTTCTTGTAATGACCGAAGCCACCTACCCCAGCTACCTTAATGTTACTCTGGATGCAGCTAGCAAAGGTGAATGTGCTAATGCTTGTGAATTAAAAAAAAATAATACAAGAAAAAATTGCCCCATCTAACAGGTGAATGTTTGCTTTATTGAGTAGTGAGTGTTCAGAGTAAAAATCAGAGAAGCCAGAATTAGAATATGACATATGATGCAGTGTTGACAAGTTTTAAGATGGACAAGGTTTTTGTGACAAATGTAGGAGCGGACAATTAAAAAAAAAAAAGAAAAAAAGAAAAAAAAGGAAAAAAAAAACTGTTGTTATTTGTAGCCTTACATATACGAAGCATTTGCTGATTGTTTCAGGAGCCTCAGAAAAGAAGGAAATCAAACTCCTCCTTATATATATTTTAGATTCACAGTTTCCATCCAGTCTCTGCTGAGACACAGCATTCAGTCCTTGTAGGGAGTCTGAATTTCTGCAGAAACAAGAAAAGGCCCACTTCACCTCTGCCAGGAGTAGTGTGAACCTTTTTTTAGTGGCAATTGCATTTTCTGTACAGTTTCAGCATGTTACTGTACCTGGCCATCTTCATTAGCAGGTATGGGAGGAGCTCAGCTGTGCAGGTATTTCAACCTAAACCTCACGCTTTATGAGGTCATTTGATGTGCCTGATATTAAAAAAAAAGATTTAAGTTATAGTCAAAACTGTTGGCTTATGAGAAGGAGATTGTGATGTCTAAAATCATCAATTCCTAAATTTTTCAATGGATGAAGAAATAACTTGGTCACTACTTGACTATGAAATACAGGAGATGGAAGACAGTTTAGGGGAGAAAGACTTTCTCACAGTCAGTGAAATCAGCTTCTCCAAGTGTATGTTCAACAGCCTGGGAAACAGGAAGAGAAAATGGAGGAAGCCTGGGTTGTACTCCTTGCTCCGAGAACTATTTATTTTTGGAATAAGAACTAAGTTCATTTCTTCACGATAGGAAGTAACTTTACTCAGTTATCTTTAATGAACACAGGCCCACTGGAGGAAGAAACTGAAGAAGAGGGAGACCCACACTACTGCAGTCTGCAGTTCAGTGGTGAATATTTTCTCCTAGTAAGCAATGGTGTGATCTTTAATTTCTTGTGGGCAGAGGATGTCTGCTTGTTTAGTTGAAAACTAAGCCACTAAGGGAAAGTGAAGGCTCTGCCTTTGCTAGAAAGCAAAGAGCAATCCCTTAGGACATAGTAAAGAGTTTGTCTATGTTGTATACCTTATTAGGTTGAGTCATGTACCGGATGTCTTGGCACTGAAAGAGAGATGCAGGAGCATGGATAGAAACAGAACTGCCCACAGCTGAACTGGTCACTGGCTTATACCTCAGGGAACACAGTCAGAGATTTTCTGCCCAAATTAAACTTCTGAATCTTTTTCTCAGTTGCAGCCTAAAGCAGTTTTCCAAAATTAGCCTCATTAGCCCTTTTCTCAGACAGACCATCTGATTTCTCAGAGCTTGTGTGGCACAAAGTGGAGAGTCTTGGGCCATATTCTCTCCTTAGGCTGTATTCTCTCCTTAAAGCTTAACTGGTAAAATTCCAAATTAAACACTTTCTCTTTTCAATGGAATGCTGATGACATGCCATTTGACTGTCAGTAGAAAGGAACCATTCAGTGCACACTTAATTCTGATTCTGTCACTCAAATTCTTGAAAAACTTATATTATTTAAGAAGAATTTGCTAGTGCAATGTGTGTAGGAGCAGACCCACTAATTTTTTTTTTTAAAAAAAAGGAAAAAAAAAACATATATATTTGCTTTTATTTGCTCCAAGGGATGTGTATAAGTTTTGTGGAATCAACTCAACAAATTTTAAATGTGCTTATGGAAAGAAAAGTCTCTCCCTACAGACTTAATGGTGGAAACTGAGAATCCTTTGCAGCTGCTGCTGTCTTATTTACAACACAAGTTTGGATCAAATGATGGGTTTTAAAGAATTCCTAATGCTTTACTCCACTGCCAAATATGTTCAGCTTTTAACAATGTTGAAAAAGGCATTTCTACAGTGGCAGTTCTTCTAGGGTGATAAATCCCAGTTTGTGTTCCACAGACTGAAGGTCTCCATGATCACTCAGTCTGTGTTCCTAAGCCAGGATTCAAAAAATCGCACAGAAGGAAAGTTCATATGTTCATAAAGTCGTATGTAGGATTTACCCTGATTCCTTCCATTTCCTCTAATTAAAGAACAGGCACTCTTCCATTAACTGACTCCTGTTAAGCATTTCATTTTCAGTTCTAAATGCTCCTTTCTACTCACATGCTTGACATTACTGATAGCTCTAGCCACCCAATATGATTAAGGTTTCTTTTGGTTTATTACGTACTGAATTGTTTATTTCACTTCTAAATTGCTCAGAATTTACTTCTGTCTGGTTTAGACAATCCTTTGCAGGGAGTTCAAGTGTTGGACAGTGTGATTGCTAAACTGAGATGAAATACGCAGCTCTCTGAGCTGTTAAAGTGGCACTTTCTATCTCAAATAGGAATAGATCAAATAACTGAGTTCACTATTGTTTTTCTTCTCTACAGCTAATCCCTGTGTCTCAGTGGTGCCTTTCTATTACACTGATTACCAAACACAGTTTTAAGTCAAACAAGAATTAAAAAAACCATAGTGCTGTGACTCCCAACCTAATTCCTGACAAACCTGTGATGCACCAGATGTGCTTTCCCTCAAGATGAAATGATACATGGCTCTCTTTGTGTTATCACTGCACAGACATGTTTACTCCACCTAACTTGCTCACATGAAGTACAAGAAAGGACTGTTTCAGAGAGGCATGCTTTCAAAGGCAGTTAGGAATGGAAAGAGCAGCAGGCAGATTTCTTGCTTCCTCACCTTTCAGTGTTCTAGTTCACGTCTATTTCATTTCAGTAGCATTTCAGAGGAAGGAAGTCACTGGCTACATTGAGACTTCAGCTGTTAATTGTGGGAGCTAATACTCATTCTGAAAGGCAGCTGGTAGATAGTCCCCTGTAAACATATGAAGGAAAAGAGCTGTCAAATATCATTATTTGAAAACACAATAAAAACTTCAGATTTTTTTAATGTAGTGTTCTTAAAAAAGCCAGGAGGAAATCAAGTATAATTTAAAAAATAATAACAACCCTTTCTAAGACAACTTTTCAATACCAAGTGCAAGAAAACATAATTATTTGTAGAGTTCATTCAGTTGAAGTCTGTGCAGTGATAAGCCAAAGCAGATCAGGAGTGCCAGGCTGATTTCCCTGTCACAGGAGGAGCTCCTGGAGGAATGGGGATTGGCAAGGATGCCATGTGGCATTCTGCAATTAATGGGCTAGCTAATATTTCAGGAAATATGATGCATGCTCACTACAGGCCTGGTCCTGCATCTATCGATGTTAGTGGCAATGTTTGGAATGATTTCATTAGGAGCAGGACCAAGCCTGCTTTCAGAATTAGGTGCTCTCAACCTTTCAAAGGTGTGGAAAGGAATTGCCAGGAAAATTATGAATCAAGAGGAAAACATATGTCAAAAGAAAGAGAGATCCAGCTTGGGTCTCTGTTCCTGTTCACACAGGGTGTTGTCCTTTGCCTCTGGGTCTGTAGATGTGCAGACCCAGACAGACCCTTTACGTGCAAGTGGGGATTGTTCCTTCAGTGTGAGCTACCTTTGCTGAGGCCCCAGCCCCATCTGTCAGACCTGCAGATAGTGTGTGCAGCTGCTCTGTGGGATGGTTACTGATGATGGCGAAAAGAACAAACCCTCACTGTAGGTAGGACCTGAGGCTGTCTGTGTGACCTGCCAGGGTGATGTTTAATATTTATCACTAACTGTAAACTAAGTAAGCATCAGGAGCCAAGCAGAGGTCTGTTCACCTAATCTACCTGTTACAGCTCTGCAGCCTGGGGCTTTTTCGATAAAAGCCTGGACGTTAACACCTCTAACTAAGTAGATTAATCCTACAGAGGACATTGCTTACTCCCTCAAAAACAGCAAAATAAGCTGCAGCAAAATCTTCTCTTCAGGAACATCCACAACCTAAGATTTCTTTCAGTCAACACCAATCATTGCAAAAAAATAATAGTGGGAATAATGTGTACTAAGACTCTAAGCTCCATTATGTTTTCCTCAGTAAAATTATCCTTAATACAAAGTATTAAAGCACAGAATTAAACACACATTAAACACAGAAACCACTATTAGACTACTGTTAAAGCCTAAGTATTATCAATGCTTGTCAAAATGTCAATAATTGCTTTCCTCTTCCATGGGTAGCTCTTCACTCTTTTCTTTTTTGACTAAGCATGGTTATTCAACATGCCTTAAATTACAGCTGAAAGAATCTCTTAACTTAAAAGGAATGTTTATTTTACACTTGAGAGTAAAAAATATCACTAAAATGGTGTACTTTGTGCTGACTCCCTTTTTCTGAATTTAACTTCAGTCCCTAGTCTCAATCTAGACCTAGGTCTATGCTGAAAAGTAGCTGAAAATTCAAGATCCTCCAAATCAGCAGGAGTACAAAGAATCTCCAGATAATTTAGCTGACAAAAGTACTTCAGCATATCATGAAATGTGTGGCTCTGGAACATTAGACTGAGTTCAAACCTAAATGTATTCATGTGTACTGATAACTAGTGAATGAAAAAAAAAGCTGCACAGTAATGACATCTTTGCAGGACTAAACAGCAACTGGAGCACTGAGAACCAGCAAAACAAAAACAAGGAAAAAAAAGAAAGCCTTAATTATGCTCTACAGAAATAAAAGTTAAATGTTAATATAACTGAGTGTTGTGTGACACACAACAACATGGTGACAGCAAGCTGGAGAGGGAGAGAAACTGAAAGAAAGCAACGCTTTTCTGTGTTCCTGGTGTATCCCTCCTTAACATAACTGTTAACATTAAACATAATGCTACATGGTGCCAAATGCTTCTGAGTTGATATGGACTGTGAGTAGGCTCTGTATGTAAATGTATCACTGCAAGGGTATGTGAGAACAAACCACTCCGCCTACATAGAGAGGTGTAAATAGATGCACATACTCCACATAGGACTTGATGATAGCATGATTCTCATCTATAATCATTAAACTCCCCCAGACCTGATTTCAGATGGATGTGTCCATCCCTTCTGAATTTTTTAGTGAAGACATTGAAGATGCCACTGTAAACTGCCTGAGACAGTTCTACAGATTGCTAACATATACTTTAAAGCTTCCCTGTGAGATGGCTGAGGGAGTATAACACAGCATGAATAAACCTTCAGATTCACTGATGACACACCATGGTAGGAAGAGATGGATTGCACTATAGGTTAAACAAATATATTTCAACTGGAAAAAAAAAAAAAAACAGCAATTAGAAAACACTTTCCTTCATATTATTGAAAATATGTGTCTGCCTGCCTTTTAATTACAGTGTGTGGAGACACTGTGCTGAATCACCCGACTTGGTATGTTCTAGAGAGCTTATTGTCATCATCTCCCTCCCTGGACTCCATCTCTCTCCTGATAAGAGAGAACAAAAACAAGAGCTATGATCTCATTACAAATTTCACAGGCAGACAATGCCTTCTAGATTTTCAAATCACCAGTCCAAGCAAGTACTATATTGCACACCAAAACATAAAATAAAATAGGCCTACCATCAGATGATTTGTCTCAGCTTTAAGCCAAGCACTTGAAAATCAAAGTATATCCCTACAGTGTATGAGACACAATTCTGTCCTTTCATGTAAGAGGCTAAAATAGGATTTCATTTGCTAAGAATTTGTCCTTGATACATACAAAATTAAGCATGTTTGGAATTCAGCATTTTGTGGACAAAGTCACAGACAAACCTTCCTGTTCCTGAAAGATACTTAAACTAGAGTAACAGTCTACTTTAACTAGAGTTAACAGTCTTAAACTAGATTAACAACAGTGATTTGGAGAGCATAATGTAACACTGTTATGTCTATGCTGGAAGATGAATGGTGCTTTACATGTGAAAAAATGATTTGGGTATTTTACCAAAAAGTGTAACTGAGTAGCAGTGATGATGACTGAATTTATCTTTATAGTTCTGTCTGTTTAAAATCTGTTCTCCATCTGTCTTTCGCATCTCATCATCCCATGCTCATGTTTGCTCGTGGTCATCTCTCACACTTCAATGGAAATGAATGAGTGAATTGTAACTAGTAACTCTAGAACCCTAAGACTCATGGAAAGAAACAAAGCCTCTCTAGTGTGCTTTATTTCTTAATACTGCAACATTTTAAACACAAAGTCTGGTAAAATCTAAGAAATCTGGAAAGCATGTGCTAAAAGTAAGGGGAACTGAAACTTAATTTGCAGATATGTAGCAATGTGTTACTTAAAGAAACTATTTAAAACTTAATCTCCTTTACATGAACCAATGTATATTTTCCTCTGTGAAAGTCCAAGTGACATGGGATTGGTCCCCTGGAAGGACTGAGAAATCCTGATACTTTTCCTTATAGGTGAAGATTGCATTATTGCTTGCAAATGTTCTTTTTCAAATGGTATCATTTGAGGATTTGAGAGTTTGTACTGCCACTTGGGTGCTTCTTGATTGACTTTTCACTGTTCTTCTTCTTAAAAAAATATCCATTTAGCTTTTTAACTTTCTTAAAGTATTTTTCTTTCAATTTGGACATCCTGCTACATATACAGTGGAAGTGGTCTCTACAATGTATTGGAGGTGTACTCTTGTACTACCTTGTTACAATTACTTTTGTTTGGATGTGATCCAGTACTTCATTCAGATACGTTTTTGAAGGCTGTAAGAGCATGACAATGCCTGTTGACTATGTTGAATTTCCTAGCAATCATTGTTCCTTGCTTTTTTCCCTTGTATTTTTTTTTTTTTAATGCACTGTTTCTCCAGTTTCCAGTAATCTGAAATGTATTCCTTTCTTGGCAACCGATGGCAGCATTCACTGTGAGTGGTAGCACAAACACATCTCTTCTGACTTGTACCAGTAAGATACAAGTCACAGGACAATTGCAGAGAGGAAGTGAGGAGAAGCTAGTCAGCTACATCATGTGGGCTCACCAGCCCAAAGGACACTAGTTTGTTATGTTGCCCCTTCACATGATACAATTTTGATGTTACATTATGTTGACCTTTAAGTTTACTCACTAAAAAGAGCAGTTATGTAGCCAGGATCAACTAAACCAAACAGAACAAAAATACAACAAGATGGAATCCAAACCCAGGAAAAAACTATCACAGAAACTGAGAAACACAGAAACATAAACTGCTTCTCACCAATTTTGCTGATTGACCAGTTTTATTACAGTGTTAAAAATGTTTTGTTTTAAAAGAGAGTCTACTGGTATGATTCAATTCCTTTAAGGCTTTTGTCCTAACAAGAGGACTTCTTGTTATTTCAGGCAGATATACTAAATGGTCTATGAGCATGTGGAGGTGAGAGCAAATGGGCAGATACATGTAGCAGTGTTTTCTTTCCTTTTTGTAAAGTTTCTTTAAACAGAAGCAGATGTAATATGTCTTTAAGTAGAGCAGGACCTGATTAGCTGAAAATAGATAATGCTATTTAAAACATGGCCCTCCTATGAGCTGGTGGTTCTGGAAGAAGTCTCAGAGTGAGAAGGAGGGCTAGGTAAAGAACAATAGCAGAAGGTGGCACTGAAAACAGCTAAGATTATTGTAGGTTCAATCCTGGATTTGCTAAGAGTTATGTCCTTAAAAGTTTGATATCCAGTGAGTTTAAAAGGAATAAGAATGAGGACAGGGAAGAAGTTTAGTGGTGGTTATGGGAGTTGATCTCCTTCTAACAGAAGTTTAGAAGTTGAGAGCCAACTTCACCTTCAAGCAGTCCATCCTATCACTGGGGGAGTGGGGCTGGGAGTGCTCTGAGCTGTTCCATCTTCCAGAGGCTTAGTATCTCCAACTGATACCTTGAACTCTCTAAGACTTCACTTTTCTTACTACTATTTTACTTTACTTTTAAGTACTAGCTGCTTTTATTCCATGTTGTGAGGTGTGTGCATGTTGAAAGCTTCAGGCTAGGAGTGACTTGAATGTTAGTGAGCTGAACAACCCCTGTCTGTTAGGCCACAGAGGCAGCACAAGCTGGGGAGCTCTGAGCTCTCTCATGAAGGTATTCACATACTGCACAGTCTGCTTCAGGCCATTATACTGGTAAGTTGCTACCCAGCTAGATGTGGAGCTTAGATTAGCTAGTTCTGCTAGCAGTCACCCTTTGGGCTCCCACTTTTGTTGTAAGGATTGGACAGGCTGCAGAGTTGTAAGCATCTGGGACTCCTCTGTGCTGGAACTCAAGCTTGGAACAGAATCAAGAACACAAAGGCAAGAGTCAGATTTCAATGGATCCAGGGTTTCACCTAGAAAAATTGTTACAGCTCTGTGCATGTAAGTGAATTTTTTTTTTTATTGTAGAGGAAATTACAGGTTCTTGGTACTAGACGGCCTCAAGCTGAGACAGATTAGTTTCTCTGGGAAGCTTCATGAGCAATCAAGACTGGGAAGGACTCTTAGACTTTTGTTTTGCTGTCTGAGTTATCATAAAGGTCAAGCCACGGGAAGGAGGGAAATCTGGAATGAACACACTGTGTATGTTCTGCCCGGAGAAGGGTGGGAATACACTTGTTTACATCCTCTCTCTCTGGCTTCCTTTCTGAATAGAAAGCAGCATGCCTTGGAGAACATCGCTTGGACTTCTTCGTTACAGAATTTACTCTCTGGTGAGAGGGCAGTCATTTATAAGCCATTTATGTTTTTTTGTTTGCTTGTTTTAAATAGATACAGAATAGAAGTCTATCACTGTACTATGCACAAGAACTGGGGAAGCAGGAAGAACTGAAAAACAGCAATAATATTAAATGGAATTATTTTATTCTTTATTAAAGTGATAGATACAAAATTCTGCCATTCAGCAGCAATACAAGTAATTTGTGTTATAGAAGTTGATTACACCCTCTGCTCCAAAATCCATTAATTCCCCAGCAGTGCTATTCTCTTCCACTCCCTGTTTCTGGTGCAGTTTGTTTTTTAAAATATGCTAGCACTCTTAGAACGGGCAGAAACAACACTCTAAAGTTGCACTTCCCTTGTTTTCGCTGCATAGCACTTCTACATGGTATTTTGAGCCATCTTCATTGTTCTGCAGTTGCTATTCTATTGATTGCCTTGACTCGCAGATATGCTTCAGTACCCATTGATTGCATCTAATGTTTTCTCCGCTCTTTTTCAATGTTGATATTTTTCCACTTCATACTCTTCTCCTCCATTTACTTGATTCTTGTCTTCAGACCTTATGTCCTCCCTGATATCATCAGACTACATTTCTACTGAAGGATGGGAGCTGTCAGAGCCTTATATATCAGCTAACTTAAAAAAAAAAAAAAAAAAAAAAAATTAAAAAAAAAAGTGAGAGAGAAAGTAGGATTTGCTTTTAATTCTGACTTATTCTTATGCCTGTACCTCAGTTGTGGATCAACATAGTCATCCCTGATGAGCTGATAATTTTTTTTGACTGAAAGACCAAACCCTCACGTCCATTTCCTCCACAATCTCAATCTCTAACACTGTCTCAAGATCCGTTGATTATTATGACTTCTTCTGTAGGCAATTATGACAGTTAAAACACAGCATTTTTTCTTGAAACAAAAACTTACTTACCTGCCAAAGAAAATAACCTTTAAGGTTATGTGTAACAATGCCACCTGGCGACTCCTGCCATAACAAGCTTTCCCTTCTGCCTTTGTGTCCCACTGCTTTCCCCTTCCTTTCCCATCCATATAATCACTCACATCTTTTCCTTGCCTTTCTTCCTCCTTCTTAATCCCAGTATTTGTCAGAGCTTTAATGTCTTCTTCGTTGTACTGTGTCCTTTTGATTCACTGTTGTCTTTCTTCCTTGATGATGCCCTTCCACCACCACAATAGAGCATGAATCCCTCTCAGCTTAGTCTGGAGTTCTTCCTTGATTTGACACTTCCCTAAGGTTTTGTACGCAGTGTATATTTCTAATGCAGATATACTGTTTTTCACTTTTCCACCTTGTCTACCAATAGGACAAAGCACTGTATTGGCTTTTATTTCTGTATATAGTAGTAACCACTTTCTACCACTTCAATCCCATCACATATATCCTATGGAGTCCAATGCAGATTACACACCATTACTCCTTTTCCTCCCAGTAATATACTCAGTATCTCACTGACCTTTTAGCTTCTTTTTTCTTACTGGAAGAACCTTCAGTTGATTAAATTTTTCTGCTCTAGTTTTTCCTTTTTCTCTGTCTCTTTCATGCTAATGAAAGCTTTTATTCCTAGAAATGCTAGTTATAGAAAGCAGGTCATGCTTCCACAATAGGAGGTGGAATCCTGGTAGGAAGCAAAGTTCAATAGGTCTTAGAAGCCGTAGCCATCAGACATAGCCTGTAACTCAAAATATGCTGAAAGTATTTTGGGGCATAAGAATGAGAGGACTTAGAATAGGAGAAGGAAATTCTATTGATGCAATACTGCAGGCAGTTCTTCATCAGCTTCTCAAAAATTGTTTAACCAGAACAAGTTAAAAAGCGCTGAAATTTTTTTTTCAATATGAGAGATGTCTTCAATGGAAGATTTATTATCTTACTTCCCTTTAAAAAAGAAAAAGTTGCTTTGTTGCCATGAGGACCTAATACAGAAGAAATGTCTAGAAGTAGATTAGATGACTGGAAAAAAAATGACATGTTGTGGCTACAAATGTACAGTGAAGTATTATTCATGAAGAGAAGTAGCCAATGGAGGAACTTAAGTTAGGAAATTGAAGGCATTTATTACCACTTTAAAAAAAAAAAAAAAAACCTACACTTAGGAATTCAGGCTTCTGCTGAGGATGTACTGTTTACAGTAGTCAAATGTGATGATCTACATGGTGCAGTTTAGCCCTCAACAGCTGTCTTAAAACTAAGTGTCATTACATGGTCATGGCATGTGTCAGTAGACGCTGCAACTCAGTTGAAAATCAATTGCAGAAACGGATCTTGCAAGCAGAAGTTTAAGCGAAATCTGAATGTGAGATTGTTAGTGCAGCCTTTAGTTTAAAAACTCTGGATGTGAGAGAACTCACTTCCTAGGATTTCCTGGTACTCTGTGGTGTTCTTTCTACCTCAGTAGCTGCTTTTCTCCAGTGACAAGTGGAGTGAATCAGCCTGTAGCTCTCAGCACCTTTGTTCCTCACCAATTTTTCCAGTTCATGTTACTTCAACTCTAATGTGGTGCCAGCTGGCCTCTCTGTGTCATTGCTATCTTCTACTTCTCCTTTCATTCAAACTCTTAACCTGACATACTATCCCAATGATCACTACAGTAGAATGAAATGGGTGAGCCCAAAACCTAATTTCTTCTCACTCTTCAAAAGTGTTCTTGATGAGATCCTCAGCTGGTGAAAGTCTTGTAGTTTCAAAGCTGTGATAGCAGAATAACAATTATGTTAGCAATAAAGGCTTAAAGATTCCCTCACCCTGTCCTGCATTTCCCACCTGATTGCCTCCATGCCTGAGAATTCTGCCATTACTCAGTGCTGAGCTTCCCTTTCCATGGTTGGAAGGCAAATACAATGGGAAAAGTCTCTTGGAGTATTAAGGAGGAGAAAGTGAATTTATCAAAGAAAGAAAAAAAGGTAAAAATGCAAGTTAATTCAAAGAAAATATATAGAAAAGAAGATCCAGTCAACTACATATGAAAGAAATGTGAAGGAGTCAGATGAATGGACAGCAGCAGTTTTTGAATGGCTTTGTATACTTGCTTTCTCAGAGCCTCAGTCTCTTAAAAGAGCTTCTTCAAAACTGTAATCCATTTCTTGCATAGGTAAGCACGTTTATGGTATTGAGGTTTATGTTATTCTGCATATTCTTTAAGATAACCCATAGTTTTAGCTCTAGTTCTGTATAGTACTCCTCAATGCGTAAAGCACATTACTGAATACCTACATGAGTGTCTCAAAAGCTTACACTGCGTTAGGAACGAGGGTTTTCTTTTCAACCACAGTAGCTGAATGCCTTACACAGCAGCAGATTGTCAATAAGATTAAACATTTTTGTGATGTGCAAGGTAGACCAGCTTTTATTTCATTTTGCGTGAAGATTCATTTTTGTACTTCAGATGGTATTCTATGATCACAACTCATTTGTAATCTGCAGCTCTGGCCATGCAAGGATTTTTTTTTTTTCCCAAGACTGTTGCAGATCAGCACAATGGTGGTGAAAGAGAGCTCCTTGTGAAGGATGACCACCCACCCACTTTGCAGAATGATAACAGTTTGGTGTGCTTAGCTTTGTTTTGCAATTTGACTCAATTGCTCTGCATTTGTAAGTGTTTAAAAAGCATAAAAGACCAGAGGATATTACAAGTATCTAATGTTAAACGTTACATTTGTATGCATACCAGGATATAAATATGCAGGCCATGTGCCTGGACTATTAATCAAATTCTTTATTAAGCTTTTGAAACAGTATGAATCTATGAATAATGCATTATTTCATAGCGCACTGTTCACCTTATTTAAAAACATGGAGTTCCATGATTAAACATCTACATTTTTATTCCCTATATGTAGAATTTTGGGGGTGGTTTTCACAGGAGATTTATTGGAGCATCTGAAACAATTCTAATAAGCAGTGAGCTGTTGAATCTGCCACTTCATGAACAGAGCTGGTAGTAAAGCATCTGCACAGTTGCAGGATCTATCTACAGCAATAATTTTAGATCAAGTGTTTTGTATTTGCTTACAAAGCACCCTCTACTGTTTAAGCTGTTACATGCTTTGTAGATAAAGCTGCTTTTTGGAAATATCAAAAATCTTTTTGAGGGGCCCTATAAGAGACACAAATATATACGGAGACAATCTTATCAATCTTGCACATATAGTACATGTTGTCTGTGTTGCATTTAGAAATGTCATGATGTTAGCACATGTGTTGTCACGTCACTAGCTTGTTTTCTAATCCAGGTAAGAACAAAGCTGAAACACAAGTGACAGTAGGGGTAACAAATTCAGTAGATGGAACAAAAGCTTCTGTATTGTGACTGTGACATTAGCAGAACAGCAATGGATTCTTCCCCATTGCAAATGGACTTCCTCTCTTGGACTCGTACTTCATGCAATAGGACTACACTGAGTAGGCATCAGCAGCTTAACATGATTGCTATTTCACAGTTATGACTTGAGGAGTTAAGTTTTGGATGGATTTTTTATTGAATTGGAAATATGGAGACAGAAGTTTTCTGTACTTTGTAAAGAAATGTAAACACTGGTGTGTGTGGCCTTTTTTTTTTTTTTTTTTTTTCTTTTTTTTTTTTTTTTTTTAAGTCCCTATGAAATACTGTGCGGTGTCCCTTGCTTGATTTGCATATTTCTTCTTACGACTACCAGGAGAAGCCAGTGGGATTCTGCACTAGTGCCCAATTCCATATGAGAATAAATAAGTTATTTTACACATGAGGTCATGATTTGATTAGTCTGTTTGCACTGGCTGAGAATGTAGAGCAATGTCAAACAGGTTTTGTTTTGTTTTTTGAAAAGTGAAAAGGAAAGTCTTAAGAAACAGGGAGTTCTGCTATGGCTGAATGCAGAGAAGGAACTGTAGAGAAGGATGTAGAATGTAGAAGAATGTAGAGAAGGAATTGTGTCTGCCCCTAACACTGATGACTATCTGGTGTGTATTGAATGTCACTGCAATGAAAAGAACATTTACTTGCTTTAAAAAATAACTTACTCTGCATATTGGCTTCACTTGTAATACATGTTGATATTTCTTGGTGTGATTGAGCATGTCTAATTAATAGAGTTGCTTGGGAATTTTGCTAAGAAAATCACTTCAAAAGAAAAAGCAATTTCTGCAGAAATTGTAATTTTCCATGAAAGAAATGAAAGAATCTAAACAAAGTACATTGTGACAGGCTATTGAAAATCAAAGCGTTTCAGTTCCTTGAACTGAGCACAAATATAATTTCAGTTTATTTCAGATACTTGGAGACACTATAGCAAATACTTTGTTAAGGTCCTAAATATTTAAATGTGACTTGTGATTTTTGGTTACTAGGTCTCTAATGAATGAGGTATTGCTAGTGCTCAACACCTATTTCAGAAGGAGGACCTTTATTATTATACTTTATTTTGGACACCCAAAACCACAAAATACTTGACAATTTGGGTCAATGCATACTAAAGACTGGATTGTCAGAAATAGCACTGATCTAGCTCTGCTCCCATTGACGTCACTGGGAACAAGTCAATTTGACTTCAGTCAAAACAGTCAGGCTGATGCGGAGTTGTTTTGAGTTCTCCACCCTACATCTTCTGCATTGCATTAATTAATTATTGCTCAAGTTGCAGCTTAATTTAATAATGTCTCCCAAAACATGATGAGCTTTGCTACATTTCCTTCTTTACCATTCCCCTGTCAGTTTACCAGGAATGTGGAAACATAATGATGTCCCAGTAATATCATTTTCCATATTTTCCCCCTATAATTCACTCTTGCATGATACAGTGTCAGCTCTGTATGTATGAGAAACCTTCAGATAACCTTTTGCATATCTCATTTAATCTACAGGTGTCTCCCTGTAGGCCACTTTCTACATATTTTGACCAATCTGAATAATGACATAATTTGGATTTTAACAATGCTTTTTTTTTTCACTCAAGCAATGTTCTATACCTAGGATAAAGCAGCAAGAGGGATGAAGATAAAAAAATCTGTAAGGACAAAGTTTGAAGAGACTCTGGCCAATGTACATCCTGACTGCTTAAAAAAAAAAAAAACACAATAACAGGGATAGCTATAACAGTGGCTGAATGTGCTTTTTGGTTGTTTTTTACTTCTTTACTGCATTTTTTGCAGTAGATTTTTCTGTCTTTCAAGGGAAAAAAATGGCAGTTGATATTTCCCTGCACAACAACCTAGAGAAGTCAGGTATCTTTCTAAAAAACTGAGACTGCTTATATTACTGAACTGAACCATGCCAGGGATCAAGGGATGGGACTTGATCATCTGCACTGCTGTTGACTTGGAGGCCCTGTCCAGCTTGCACTCAGGCAAATAATTCCCAGGTATGACTCCAGAGCCAGAACAGACCAAAAAATACCAAAGGCAGTTTTGGGTATCATCATCCTGTTCTGGAGGCTGAGAGCATAGGATCTGACTGGGAATTAAATGTAGCGCTTGACTTGGGGACAGAGAATGGCCTGTAACTGTTCTGTTACCTAATGCAGATGGAGCCTAAGATAAGCAAATTCCCTGTAAGGATCCAAAGTGTAATGTCAGAGTGTTACATAGCCTTATGAAAGGCTCTGAGTTATAATAAACTATTGTAGTGAAAAAGGAATAAATCATCACTGCAACAAAAAGAATGTTGTTATAATCATAGCATCACATAGGTTGAAAGGGACCTTGGAGCAACACCCACTCTTACCTCCTGCTCGAAGCAAGTCCAGCATAGCAGGACTTGCTCAGGGCCATGTGTAGTCAGGGTATAAGCATCTCCAGGACTGAGTTCCCACAGCCTCCCTGAGAAACCTGCTCCTGTATTTGACCACTATCCTTGACTGTATTGCCTGTATCAGGCTGAAGTTTCCTATGTTCCAGCCAGTGGCTGCTGCCTCTCATCCTTCCAGTTCACACCTCTGTCTGCATCTTTTCTATGTTTTCCCAAAAAATAGTTGGGGACAGCAACAAGATAGCCCTCAGCCACCTCTTTCTGAGGCTGAGCAAATCCAGTTCCCCTTGTTGTCTTTCACTGGAACTGCTCCAATATGGCAACACTTTTGCTGATGAGTTGTAAACAGGACACAGTATCCAGAGGTGGTCTCACAAGCACTATTTAGGGGGCAGGACCATGGACCTGGAGCTGCTGGCTGCAGTTTTGCTGATGGAGCCCAGGATGTAGATGCCTTCGTTACAGTATGGGCATCCTGATGACTTCTGTTCAGCTCGCTGGTGATCAGGACCCACACATCATAGAATCATAGAGTCATAGAAATACTAGGTTGGAAAGGACCTACAATGTCATCTAGCCCAACCGTCCTCCTATCACCATCACTACCCATTAAGCTACTGAATCATATCCCTTAGCACCTCATCCAGATGCTTCTTGAACAGCGCCAGGGATTGTGACTCGACCACCTCCCTAGGCAGGCCATTCCAGTGCCTGACCACTCTTTGAGAGTTTTTCCTTGTATCTAATCTAAATTTTCCCTGGCACAACCTGTAGCCATTCCCTCTTGTCCTGTCAGTGGTTATCTTGGAGAACTGTCCTTTTCTACAAAGTTGCTTTCTAGCTTTCCATGGCTTTACTAGAGACAGAGGTGAAGGTAATACACATAACAAGAATAAAAATAATAAAAAAAAGAATATAAGAATAATGGCCTGTATTGGTGACACTCAAATTCACATTTCCCAATATCTGGACAGTACTGTTAGTCCTGCAGTCATGTCCCACCCTCCCTCTCCCGTACTTCTCCCTACCACTCTGACAGGTTATCAGAAACTACTTTGTTTCTTTGAGATACCCAGTAAGCAGAGATACCATCCTTGTGAGCCTGCAAATCATGATGCACAAATTTCCTGATATATGACAACTACCCTTCCATTCTTTCCCTTCACTTGAGCAGTTCTTGTATGAATGAGGTGAATCATCTTTGTGCTACAACATATGGAGCAATTCTCAGAGTAAGTGTTCATTGATGTGGTCCATCACTCATAAAGCTTCCCAGTAGGGAAGATGCCTGGTCAGTGAAATCAAAATTGATGATCTGGGTTCAGCAGAGTTTAGATTGATCTCAGCCTCAGCATAATCAAATTACTATTACGCTGGGTTTAAAATGGGTAGAATAGAGCCAGGTAAAATAAGGCTTTTTTTGTACACTTCAGGCTATTGATCATGCTATAGAAAAGTGAGGAGGTGATTGGTGTAAAACAGTAGTGAATCAGAATAGTAGCGTTTTCCGAGAGCTGTGTTCTACCATAAGTGATAGCACAAGATTCTGAGCTACTAAGGTAGGGTGCCTTAGATTTTATTTATTAAGGTGGAAACAGAGGCAATTGCCAGAGGAGCATACCTTCCAGTTTCTCACAAAGATAAATAATTAAATCCTTACAAAGAGGTTTTCAGTAAAAACAGATGATTGTGTTTGTGGAAGAGAGTAGTCTTGAACTTGTATGAACGTAGATATACTGTAGCCTAAACATCTTCCATCACAAAATGTCTTACCCATACATCTTGAGTCTTGGAGAAGCTTTATTTGCTTCCTATCTCCCTGGGAACTGCTGGTTTCTCTGGGACACCCAGCTAAATATAATGCTGAGAAGACTTTTTTATTCAGGGATAATAGTATGTAGGCTTCTTGAATTTCACATTGCAGTCTTATGAAAGGATGAATTAAATTCCTCAGGACTGTGGGTGTTTGGGCTATGGGAAAGCTTGGTAAGCCTAGCTAGAAAATAATAAACACTAATCAGAACCCATAATCCTAACCACAATCTGCAAAAAGCAACTTCTCTGCCATAAGGCCAAGCTTTGATGACCTTATTTAGATCATAGTTGGACTAACTCCCATTTTCTTCGCTGAAACTTACCAGCCAAACAACATCAGAATTTATATTGTTAATTTGAAGAAGATAATGTCAGTAAAATGAATAAGAAAATCCTAAAATTTTTCTCCCTAGGTTCTATCTATGGACCTCAGCTGGCAAAATGAATTTTGTATTCAAAAGAGTATAAGCAAAATATACTTTTATTTTTTTTTTAATCTGGTGCTGTAAGCACTCTCATTTGATTCTCAAGATAAAGGGCTGGTTGGTGCATAGGTTGGATGTGAAAGAAATCCTTTTGCTCTTGAGCAGGAACTAGGAATAACCTCGGGATATTTCAGTAGGTGATGGGATGGCAGAGCAGTTGCCTAATGAAGGCAGATATGCCTAAAACTGCTGATTGTTGATACTGCTCTAAGGAAAGAGTCTTTGGATCTGCAATGACACTTGTAAGCAACATTAAAAGAGGGAACATGCTGGAGGGGCCTGAATGTCTTTTTGCAGTTCTCAGTCACCTTAGAGAAGAGAAGATGGAGTGTTCTTCCCCAGGCAGGATCAGCACAAGCACAGCTGCTTGCAGGTACAGGGGCAGAGATGTGATCCCATTCAAAAGGCTGCTATTTGCTGGACAATTACACTTCTGCTGTTAATCTGTGTCTCAAAAAGAGGGCCATTCCAAAGGATTTCTACTTTATTTCCATTATTGGATATTTGACAGCTGAGAGAGGGAAAAGGAAAGACTCTGGTCTTAAGCATGCTACAGTATATAAAAAGCTGCCAAAAGACATCATGGTTACACTGAATTTGATTGAACAATCCAAAATATTTGCAGTTCAGCCTTGCCAATTAAAAATACTTGCCAATTATGAACTGCTTGTAGCAGGGAAAATGTTCATTAGCTTACAAATCAAGTTGTGTGTTAAATCCAAATAAGTTTGTCTGAACAGCTTAGATGCAAGTGATTATGCTCTCTACCTCTGGGAAAGTTTGCTTAAAATACTGTTAATGACAATAAAAAATCATAAGGATCTGCAAATATCAACCATGTGTAAGTAGAAATTCTGTTGTGCTCTCCTGCATTCTCGCACTTGCCAAAACCTTCAGGGTGAGTGCTTACTAACAAACAATGAAACGATACATTTATAGACAAGGTAGAATAATTTAATTTCATTAGTTTATATTCAGGAAGGGTTGTTACAGTGATCAAATCTGCAGTGAGATGATGTTTTATTTCTGTTACTCCATATTTGCACTGACACCAAAAGTGGAATTTTATAGCTGTTCTGTTTTAAAAAAAAAAATTTTTTTAATATATAGATTTCTGTTGAAATTGAAACAAGAAGAAATACAGCAAAACTATCAAACAGAACAGCAAGCCATTATCACCACAAATAGATCATTTTAGTTGCCATGGGTAACCAGTGCCAGTAAGGTATTCAGGCATTGCAACAGCCGGTGCTGATACCTTGCTTTGAAAGTGCTGACTGTGTGCCACATTGCAAACTTCAATGATTATTATGTGTAGGAGGGTGGTGGCACCAACAGGATATATACTTGTAATGAGTCATTCTTTAAATAGCTTAATTTATCATCGTTAAATAAAGGGGTAGGGATTTATGCAGTACAAGGCAGTTTGAAAAGCCCAAATTGTTAATAAACTGAAATAAGAAGGCAGAAAAAGCTGAAAAAAATACACATACAAATACATAGAATATATACATAAGCTTATATATATATATTTGTATTAGCAGTAAGACTGAGGAAAGGTGTTCCTGCAAATGTATAAAGTGTAAACCAAGACACATGTAGAAATTACATCACAAACCTGTGGCCACACTCCATTTCTTCGTACTAATGCACAAATGTAAATAGCTAACAGATCAGACATCCATAAATGTGAGTCAGGGACACCCAGGCTTTCACAAACCACTAACACTGGATGTGCTCTACATAGCAGTTTCAATTAGGAGAGTGGCTTTTTTTTTTTTTTTTTTTTTCCCCAAAGAAAAAAAATGCAAGATCAGGAAGACTAAACAGGGTCATTACTAGAAGAGAAAGCATCCTAAGGAAATTTTTATCTTCTGGCAGGAAATACAGTGCTCATAATATAACACTATTTCTGAGGTGAAATTTAATAATACACAGTTATCCTGCTCTTGTCCCCTAGCACACAAGCACATGGAGTAGCATAAAGGTGTTGTGTGCTGTGAGACATGGCCAATCATTAATTGAGGTGACTGGACAGTTTTTGCTAATTTAATTTCAAAGCAGACAAGAATTGTATTGGATAGTGCTAGGACAAGGGGTAATGGGTTTAAACTGAAAGAGGATAGATTTAGATTAGATGTAAGGAAGAAATTATTTATTATGAGAGAGATTAGAGATTGGAACATGTTGCCCAGAAAAGTTGTGGATATTCCATCCCTGGAAGCGTTCAAGGCCAGGTTGAATGGGGCTTTGAGCAACCTGGTCTACTGGAAGTTGACCCTGTCCATGACAGAAGGATTGGGGCTCAATGATCTTTAAGGTGTCTTCCAACCCAAATCGTTCTATGCCTCATAGAAATTTGGATTGAAAGGCTGCTTCCAAACTGGGGATCCCAAGACTCCAAGCAAGGAGAGAAAGCAGGTGACCAAGAGCCCCTCATCCTCTGTTTGAGTGCAGTGTAGAAGGATCAGAGGCACGTGAAGAAGGGAACAACTAAGACCTTTCTCTAGGTTCCCACCTGAAGTGGTCAAGGCCCACCTGAAGGCCTGGGGGTGCAGTGTGCTTTAGGTGAATATCTATTATTAGATGTGAGTACCTGTATCTAAAACTAAAATAAGAAGTAATTTAAAAATCACCTAGTTCATTTTGTCAAATGAAGACAGGAAGACATAAGAGGACAAAACAACAGAAATCCTTTCTGACAGATGTCTGTCTCCCATGATGGACCCACTTTGTTGCTGGGACCTCTTTTTCACCTACTGAGAAGCAGAATTTTTTTCGATCATCTTCTCTACTGAGTATTTCTCCTCAACCCTCCACCTATGACTTTGCACGATGAAACTGCCAGCCCCTTGACTGCCCTCTGTACGGCTGAAATCTGTCATGCCATATCGCACAAGGGGCTTCCCTTGAGATTCAGCTCCATCTCCCACCAGCCTTACCTTGTGTCATGCTTGCCAAGCTTTGTGTTTGCTACTATTCTTGAAGAGCTCTTTGCACTGTGCTTATGACAGTTCAATGCTGGATGTGCTATTTCAGCTGCTGCATTCCTGACCGTATCAAATAGAGCAGCTCTCGCATGTTTCATGTTCGGTGCATCTCTTAACATATTAAAGAAAGAGGTTTGCCTTGTTTTACAAGGATATTGTATTGACTCTTGTTTGGTTTGTGCACTGTTGAAGTCACATCTTTTTGATATACAGCTAACAGTACAAATCTGAGCATACAAATTCTTTGTAATTATCTTAACTGATTTTCTGTTAATCAAAGTCCTTTCAGTTTTTTACTTCTAAATACTTTTGTCCTCTTACCTGGTACTTTTTAGTCTGGAGTGTCATTTCATGTGAGTTATGTTTTCTAAAATCTGTCTGACAATATTTACTCAAATTTGCATACAGTGATTATTCAGTGACTATAAACCAGCCCCCAAACACACACCATACAAAGACATTTTATAGTCGATTGTAAATGTGACTGATAGAGATTAGATTTGGAACATAATTCTTTAGCTTGCATATGGGGAAGACACGTTGGACAATGTCAAAAATCTTCTTAAATTGAAAAAAAAACCCACCTATGGCTTCCATCATACAAGTTAGGCCAGTTACATTGTTAAAAAAAAGGCAACAAACCACCAACAAAAAGTAATCTTGCCAAATATGCATTGGCTGCTTTAATCTGTTTGCTACCTTCTGGGTCACTTGCAAATAGTCCTCACACTGATCTATAAGTCCTCAGGCCTCCCTTGATATCTTTATTTTAAAGATAGGTGTATTTTCTGCCTTTGTCCAGTCCTCTGGCACTTTCCCTGCCTTATTCTCTCCTTGAAAGATAATGGTCAATATCTCAAAGAATATACCCAGTGGTCTATTAGAGCCTACTGAGATTACAACAACTATCTTACCTAAAATATCTCCATTTTGATTGTCTCTAGCCCTAGTCTCAGACCAGGAGACAACGTTCTGTGGCAATGCAATCATTTGTTCTCATTGACCTAAGTTTTAAGTTTTTTCAAAATCATGATATATGTGAGATACTGTAGTCAACAAATTTACCACAAGCTATGCTGTAGAAAGCAGTGATCTCATCTTTTTTTTTGATCTCTTGATTGCACTCCTCTCTGCCAGGATGTCAGTTAAGGTTATTACTTATGTAATTGAGGTGCATCCTGATTTTTTAGCTTCTTTCCTTTTTTCTCTCTCTCTCTCTCTTTTTTTTTTTTTATTTAAAGTGAGGCAAATAAGAAGTGGAGTGCTATAGCTTATAACTTTCTCTTTACCACCCAGTGTTATCATTTTCCATGTGGGAATAGACAGTTATTTGTTGTTTTCCTCTTATTTCTGGTGAGGTTATATTCTTACTTTTAAAACAATATTGTTCTTTCTTATTTTCTTCTATTTTATTTAACTTGATGTTTCCTCCATGTTATGCTTATTCCTCTGTAGATTCATTTCTGTTGTTTATATGATGTTTTAAAAAATGTTCAGATAACCAGAGATTCACTAATACTGTAACATGCCTACTTGTGTGATTACTCTCTTACTCATTTATCTTGAGGTAGTTCACTATTGTACAGCAATAATGTGATCTCACATAGTGCACTAATTTTCAGATTACCTTATTAATAAGCCATATTTACAAGTCCTGATTTAAAAAAAAAAAAAAAACCCAAACTTTTGATGCTTTCTTTTCCTCAGAATAATGATTTTATTTCTCCATGGCCATTTTCTCCAAAAGTACTTTTCCAACGAATCATACTGTCACAAGCCTTATTGAGGCTTTTGCATTTATGTAAAGGAGAACTCTGCAAACACGAGTGTCCCTTAAAAAATGAACAGTATAGCTGGCAGGATAGTTTTAGACTTAGAATCCAATCATTTAAAATAGTCAAATTCTCTAAGCATCCTTTTTCTTGAACAAAATTGTTGTACTGAAATTGCACACACGCACACACACCCCTCCTTTCTCAGGGAAGACCGACCACAAAGAGTACAAAATTTTGTGAAAGATTTTCTGTTTAAATACAGCAATTACTTTAATGAGGATATTGATTGATTTCTCTGTTACGTTATTACATTATCTACAGATATCAAATATCTGTACCTTTGATATCTACAGATGCTTTTGAGATGCAGCCTATACAGAGACAAATGTTGAACACCAGTACATTTTCAATATAACTTTAGAACCACATATTTCAATCACACATAAGAAAGAATAAGCTCTTTGGAGCTTATTCCTAGCTCCAAAGAGAGAATGAACGGAAATGCAGCCTGACACACAATGGGGCAGCAGGAACTCCTGCCTGCTCTACTCAGGACTACCTCAAATTTCTCTGCATAAGGAGAAGAGCAGCAAAACCTTCCTCCCCATTTTTCAGGGTATTACTGTGACCCTGAGAAGACCCTGCAACTTTGAAATAGAAGTTTTCTCTATTTTTTTCTAAAGGTTTGAAGAACAACTTATCATACTGCTTTAACTATAGGTCACAACTGACTTTTTTGTTTCCCATTACTTCCTTAATTTGCTTAATGCAAATTTGCATTAATTCCTTAATTTGCTTTACATAGTTGCTTAAAAAATATGCTTTCAGATTAGGTGATCCATGGAGGACATTTACCTTGATAACTCTCTTCCTTTCATCAATTGTCTTTACTCAGATATGTTCAGCAAGTCTGCTACTTGTATCTTCTTGAATTCCATAATGACAATGAATGATCTTAATTAGATGACACAGTGTTTCCTCCCATTTCTTCTTTGTATTTATTAAATGGGCCACACTTTTTCAGTAACAATTCTGGTAATCTGTATCATCAAGTCTTGGCATCATGTACATCACAGCTTAATAACAGCTTGTGATTCTGCTAGCTTCCATACTCCTGACATTTGTGCATAAAACATACTTGTTTTCTCCATTATTCTTCCTCATGTGGCTACTGTAGTTTCCCATTTACTTCCTTGCTCACTCCATGTCTATGTGTAGGAATCTACATTTAGGTACTCTAAAATCTCCAGTTCTTTCCAAGTAAAATTTAAAGCTTTCATCCATTTGATCCCAAAATGTTATCCTACACATCCTGTTACCCTTCTGAGTCATGTGGACTCCTCATGTTTTGCCTTGTTTCTACTAAACTTTTGAACTTGCAATTTAAGTTATAGCATCATAAGATAAATTCTTACTCTCTACAGAACTCAGCAATCTGAATCCTCAGCAGACCAAGGCTCCTGTTGAGAAATCTTGAGCAAGACAGACAGACTCATTGCTACTTTTTGTAAGGGAATTTTGAACTGACTCACAGAGGTACCAAGGTTTCTAAATTTTGAGATATTCAAACATGAACAACTGTCTACTTCTCTGATGAAAAATTCTTTCCTTTTGAAGACCTTCAAAGGCATCCATATCTCTACTAGGAAGCAGAAAGCTTAGAAGGATTGGTTCTGAGTAGGCTAGCATGTAAGCTCACATGATCATCTGAAGTGGCTGAGCCTCACATCATATTTAATAAAGCTGATGTAAAATTGATGAAATCAAATGTTCTTAAGAACTAAAGCTTTCATTGCTTCAGAAAAATGTCCAATAATTGCCCTTTGTTGAACTTCTACTTCTGTTCTTTCTTTATGTCAACATCTTACTCTCTTTCTGCCCATATTCTGTTCAAATCACACTCAGTGTTTGCTTGATTGTCTTTATGGTTAAGGAAGATTGCTTGGAAACTTGTTGAGTCTGTGTGGGAAAGTAGGCTTTAAAGACCATAGAATATAAAATGGTAGTTGCTGTTTAACACATAGAATAAATGCACAATGCCAAGGAAGAAATATGTATCAGCTTCATAGCCGATAACTGAAAAAATAATAACTGCTTCAATGCATTTAACAAATAAAAAAAAAATTGCAAGGTTCTGGACTGATAAATTCTGTTAGCTAGCTGTTGAGGTAAAATGGTAAATAGCTTCAGAGACTCTTGGGAAATAATTTATTTTAATTGTGTGCAGTCATATTCAAATCAATATCTGAAAAATCCATTGGGACGTGGAGAACTGGAATAAATCAGAATTTCAGAGCAACTCAGATAATAGATTTTTGTTTAAAGTTGACAGGAGATAGGACTTTTACATTTACATACATTTTTGATTCTTGTATTATGAAATCTACTGGTATTAAATCAGCGTGATATACAATCAGGATGAAAAGGCACTTAAAATTTAGAACAGATACAAAGTAAGGCTACTGCTTCTGATGCTTGTGCTTTGTCCAAGTAATCATTAGTATTACTATAGGTAACGGTCCATCAGAATTTCATTATACTTCACTTTTGTACCTCAGTCATTGAAATTCCCTAAGCAAGGTTGGCTGAGCTGGTAAACAGTCAGTCTGGAAAAACAAAAAGAACACTGGAAACATTTTTGTGTACTTTGACAAATATATCAGTTAGATATAGATTTGGCAAACATACCCAAGATAATTTTCTGAAGAAATGTGTGCTCACCTCATTAGCATCACCCAGGAGAATGTTAGTAGCAGATTTACACTTAACCTCAAGCATGTGAAGCCCAGAAAACTTATTTAAACAGCTTTAGTTTTGTGCAGGTGTCCGTATGTGTGGTATATACATTATGTTTTATAAATAAGATATCTGAGGGATAAATGGCTAAATTTTCCTTTCATGGCTAATCAACTTGTAAAACTTTTCGTTAAGGAATTTATTCAGATAATGCTATTATATTCTGCATGGGACACTCCACTTATCCAATAACATTTTTACAAAAGTGACAGTATTATTTGTGAATTTTTTTCCTGAAATTTATTTTCCAGTAGTTTACTTTATGTAAGCATGACTGAGAATCAAATTTGTCAGGAAAGATATTCTTGACAGTAACAATTCTCTGTTCTGATTTCATGGTTCAGTTGCTTGTGCTATCTAAGCTTTAGATACCTACCTCCCAGATAGGGATGAAGGGATACATCCAATCATGTAGGCCTATTTCTAAGCTTAATTAAATGTTTATGAAGTAATATCTATAATTAGCAGGTATCATCAAAGCTAGGCAGAAAGATAGGTGAATGACATTCAGTTCATTGGGTTTTCAGCAAGCAGGAGCAATGTTCTAATGATAAAATGCCTCCATAAATATTATGAGAAAGGCAATTTGTTTGTGGATGGACAAATGTCATCAGACGTTCTAGCCAATTCCACTAACCATTACAATTCAATTCACACATAAGGAATTTGGTTATTCTTGTGTATACAACGCCTACCTGGTTAGGAAGCAAACGTATTTTTAGCGTAGTAGGGAAATGAAAGACAGTAAAATTCTTTTTTCCTATTCTGACAAGTTTGACCAAGCACAAGGCTGCTTTTACCCTGGCAGAGCTTACTGCAGTATCAGGATCTTGGTGAATAAAAATCAGCTGAGAACTACTTAAATGTAAATACTTTTCCTAGCTAGACTGAAGAGTTGCTTTGCTCCAGTTGCCTTCACATTGGCTTGCTGGACCATTCCGATATCATGTCTGTGCAAAAATTCTAGTTCAGTGAGCATGTTGCCCCAAACATCTTGTCTATTTTGAATATTACAGCGTTATATTAATGAAAGACTTATGCTAATGACTGGCAGATGAATGGGAAAGACTGTGTGATAAAACACATTCTAGCATTCTTAAATTATTGAGAAAAACTGGGGTGAGGAGCTAATATATCTGTTTATCTTTCTTTTTTTTTCTCTATTATGTGTACCATTAGAGTGACTAATTGTACAACTTAGCAAAGCCATTCCCCAGTTTCCCAGTTCTTCTTTATCAGAGATGAGCTATTTTTTCAAGTTTCTATCAACCAAATCAGTGTTGTCAATTAAAAAATGAACAAAAAATTACATGTATAAATTCCAGCAAATCATTTGCCATTCAACTGGAACTGAAACAATGGCATGATAATAGAAAGACATTTCATTATAAAGAAACATTTGAAGTCTCCCTAGACCACCAAGTGATGAGTGCAGTATCATGAATAACAATACTTTGCTGATGATTTCATTACTTGTCTTCTCTTGGGTATTATAAGCCCAAATAAAGATCAGGCCCTAAATTCACAGGATCCCAAAAGCTCCTTCAAAATATTTTCTCTCCGTCTTACTGTAGATCAACTTTCCATGCGATTAGTGTAAGGTGTTTAATGAAAAGCACGTCAAAATACCTTTTAAAAATCTTTTATTTCTTCTTAAGTTTTAGTGAATAAATGCCTTTTCAACAGATTTTGTGACACTCGCTATTCAGAAACATTGCTTTATGAGGTTTTCTTTTTGTTTGGATGTTTTTATTCTGAGTAGCAGTAACAAATCATAAGGAGAAATATGTGTTTAAGAGTCTCCGATGACTGATTACAAATTTTTTGTCGTAGTTGTCTGTTAATGAAAGCATGTTAATTTGCATATCAATACCTTTGTGTTTTCAGGGTTATTTTTTTGAAGGCCTTATATTTTGTCTGGTTATAATATGGCTCTAGTTTCTCTTTGTGATGTTTAGTTATTTTTAATAATATTGTAATAAAATAAATATAGGTGCCATATTCTGCTCTTTGCAGTGTGAGTTCTTTAGCTGGCCAGGTACTATTCAGCATATACCGCTGCCAGTAAGTTTTGTCATTATTCATTCAATAGATTGTTTGAAGGAGAGTATTTTGCCCTCTCTCCTTCACATTATTCCTAATCAACTGCATGTACAGCCAACTTTCCAGAAAACTGAAATGCATGCACATTTCTTCATTATCACTTAAAAGGGCATAAAGTCCTCATTTTACATCTAGGGAAATCTTCTGTGCCATTTACACTTAGAAAATACGCTTACATTTATTTTTTAAACTATTCATATCACCATTGTGGCAAACATGAAAATCTGTCTGTCCATGTTGTATATATTGAAGTAATTAATCCCTGGTCTTTCACAGCTTCTTGCATTGCTAGATTTCTGAAACATTCATTTTGTCTCTGGGCTCCCCATTGTGTGTATTTATCTATCTAAGTATTTACATCATGGCCATCATTATTATGGTATCTCAGCACCTGCATCCCACATTGGGCCATGAGCTGCAGGTCAAACATCGTAACTCATGCTTTCAAAGAGTATGAGGGAGTAATATTTTCGTAAGAAAGCAAGAGCAAAATATACATTCCTTTTCGATGATTTTTATTTTCGATTACAGAAACTGGCCAGCAAGGAGAGAAGACAAAACACCTGGTATTTGATCTGTAGATAAATGAGTACCACCTGTCTCTTGTGCTGTAATTTCAGTGCCTTTCAAGATCTCTAGGTTATATCTATTCTCTTCACTTAACTTTGTTAACATGCAGTACTTTTTCTTAGAGATGTAGATAGGCTTTTTTGGACCACAGTTGCATTATTTTAGTGTAAAAAAATCTAAGAAATCATAGAAGGTTTGCAGAGGTCACTGAATTATATTTTGCATCACTATCATTGGTTTTATTTTGTTAATTGACAATGTTGTAAAAAGGAAAACAAAAAAAAGTACTGGAAGAAATTTGCTTCTGCCAGCAAAGAACTTTAGTGTTGTTGGACCTGCAGCATATACAGCTATTGCGATGTTGTTCCCCAGGTGGCTGAGAGGGACTGCTGCTTTGCATTTCCCTGTGGGCAACTCATGCGCTCTCTGCAGTATCATGGCTTTTCTCTTCTGCCTTTGCACCAGGGATACAGGTATCCTCTGGCTGGATTTGGCTGCTCTCTACAAATATCATTGAACACAACTGTGCAAAAAGTGTTTGGGGAATGTTGCATACTAGAGACTGCGCTAATCAGCACTTTTGCATTCAGTAAAGATCGTGTAACTTTTCAAGGTAATGTCAACCAAAACACCAGAATAAGGCAAGTTTGAGCAAGTGCTTAACTGGGCAGACCAGGTGGCTTCTAGAGGTTCAAGAGTACAAATCTGAGAAGTGTAAATACTAGATATGAGCACATGTTGGTGATTCAACTCCAAGGAAAGAGCTAAGTGAGAGTGGTGAGTGAAGGACTCTTGGAGAAATGAGCGAAGAAACTGTACTCCCTGACTCAGAGATAGCGGTCTTTGCCTTTTATCTGAGATATGTCACAGATGTAAAGCTTCATCACCTGTTTTGATTTCTAAGGAAGAGAATTGTACTGAGCCCATGCTCTGGATAACAAAATGGTTCAAGAAAAGGTAGCAGAGTTATAGGGACTCTTTAGACAACAGCAAGTTAGCATGCTGCTGCCACATTTGAAGCTCTACATAATATCCACGGTGAAACAAAGACTAACATATCAATTCCTTTAGTATATATTTGTTTACTTTTTCCACAAAGCGAGAGTAGAGGCTCAGGAACAAGGAGTTCCTTTACAGGGTTTTGACAAACAAAGTTATTGAATTTAAATGGGAAAAAAAATAGCATCTGAAAAAGAATGCTGTATTATTCCATTTTATTTATGTAGAATCACTCATGCTTTTCCAAACTTTTCTAATAAAAGTATAAAAATAAAACTCTTTTAGTGTACGAGTTTGCTACAGATTTGTTCAAATGTTGCTTTCAACTCATGAGCAATTTCAAGGCTGTAATGGAAAAGCAGAATCAGCTGTGAAATGTAACTTCTGAATTAATTATATTAATTGACATACCTATGTATATAAATATATATTTTAGTATTTGGTATAATTACTTCAAATGACATTTAATTTGTCACTTCAAGAACAATAATTAGAAATAGTTCATGAAAGAAAGTCGCTGCAACTTCAAATGAACTATTTCAAAGGTATAATTATTTTGAATGTTATGTACTGAATAGCTACACTCACAAGGCTGGGAAACTGACACTGCCAGCGTTGAACTCTATGGATCAGAGGGTCCCTTCTGCTACACAAGCCACACACTCACCAATTTGCAAGACTTGGGGGAACAGCACTAAAAAGGGGAAACGACATGATAGTATATCCTTCCTGAAGGCTAGTGACAAGCATTCTGTGCAGAAATGTTTGTCATTCAAATATCATTAGAAATCAATGGAAAACATTTCATCAAACTCAGTGGGAACTGAATTGATCCACAAGCATATTTTTGGCTCTGTTGGAGATACTTGAGGTGTATTGCTGGCTGATGAAGCAGGAGTTTGATGTGAATAGTCTCCACTGAAATACTAACACGGTTCATGCGGCTCTGCACAGCATCAACCCTTTCTTCTGGGAGAAAGCCTCCACTTCCACCTTACCTCCAAAAGCAGCAGGAATGCATAGCAGAGGGAAGAAATTAACAGCAGCCTTCATAATGTTAAATGGCAAGAACGGTGACATAGTTAGGAAGGTATTGCCTAACATTGCACAATATCTCTCACATAAAAATAAGTAAATAGAAACCACAGAACATTAAAGCTAGTACAAGGAAGGTGAATTTCCACTTTCACTTCAGCCAAAATAGCATACAATCGTTCAAAAGCTGGAGGCAATCAACATTTGCATGAATAGGGTCCATAGCCTCATGGTCAATCTGGAATGAGTTCATGAGACATTGGCAGGGAACTTTCTTCCTAAAACACTTGGTCTAGATCTCTGAGTGGAGTCTGTCTCTTGGAAACCTAAGCAAAGAGTGGCTTTCACAGCTTCTCTGCCTCAAGTGTGGAGAACCTCAAGGGCTGAAATGAAAAAGGAAGACCATGATGTGGTGTGGTTGGTTATCCATGTGCCAGAGCTCTGCAAATTCCCAGAGAACATAAAGACAGTAGCGAATGCCAGGGTCAAAACTGGAGTGAAGGATTATGGCATTGGGAATAGACAAAGAATTTCATTTTTATTTAATTGCTGAAGTTTTTTTTTAATTTATTTTTTAGGATGTTTATTTAATTGCTGACCACAGCCCTTTTGTGAAGCGTAGGCTTAAGCTTTGTGTTCTAGATAGAGATTTTAAGAAAAAATCTGAGGTAGCTGTGTCTTAACATTATAAATCTGAATTTCAGCCTAAAAGTTTTCAATAAACTTTTAGTGTAGAAAATGTACCTACAGCCAATCTGAGTATAGCTATAGCTCTCCTTCAGAGAGGGATTTTCCTCTGGATTACAGATCGAGCCAGAAGCTGTTCTGCAGGCAGGAGTGTTCAGTTTCAGGACCCAGAAAACACAGCTCTTGGGCCTCTCCTTGCAGTCCTGTTTAATGTTACATCTTCTGTCTGTTGCTTAGTCATTGCCTTCTTCAGCCTTCTTCAGTTCCTCATATTTAGGAGGTATTGACATGGGGAAGGAAGATGGAAGGGGTGGCCTGGAGCTGCTCTGAGTGCTGGCCTTGAAGGAGTGAAGTGTGTTTGTTCCTTCACCGGTTGGCAGCTCTGGCTATGGCAACTGATATCTCAGTGGGTCTATAGGCTGTCCAGGTTAACATGTGTGTAGTTCAGTGACCACACACACCTATAACATGTTATGTTTCCTTTCATGAATTTGTAACAACAAGAATCTAAGCTGATATTATTTAAGTCACATGTAGTCTGTTAGATACCTTTCACATAGGAAATATTTGGCAATAATATTTTGGCTTCGGCATCCACACTGAACTTTCCATATTAATCTTGATTTGAGAGGATAAGGCTCCTGTTGGGTCGGTAACTGGAGAAAGCAACAGGAAATTTTGGGATTTTTCTTTTCTTTGGAAAGCCTAGTAATCAAATCCTCATCAGAAGTGCGTACATAAAAGCTGGCATTGGTCTGGAAATGCAAAGTGCAGTTCAGTTATAGCTAAGGGCCAAAGTAACCAGACAAGCTCAGATTTACATCATTACATTATGCCAACAGCACAGCTGCATCAAATTACTGTCTTCAAAACAGGAAGGACTGGAAGCTTGATTACAAGTGCTACAGAGATGACGAAACACAATCTCATCTGTACATTGGGTATGAGATCTCTCTCCTAGGAGACGTGGTTGGTAGGAACTAGTCCACAGAGGAGGGGTTCTCATTTTCTGCAAATGGATCTGACTGTTTATTTTTGATATGAATGTTCAAAATAAACTCTTTTTTGTTTGTTTGTTTTTGTTTTTGTTTTTAGATAATGGTACACACTGAAAAGAAAACAGGTTTTTGTTGTTGGTGGTGTTTTTATCTGTCCATGAATGTCAAAGTGTGTCAGTCGGCTCTCGGGTAACAAATGGTAATAACCTATAGGCAGTGCACACAAATTTTGTCCCCCCTGTCTCAGTGTCTGACCTGCCCAAGCTTTATTTCCGTGTTGATGCTATAACTTTAGTTGCTCCTTGTGCAGGTAGTGATCCTGGCCTGCAGAACCATAGATTCAGGACCTTTGTGCTTATCTTTTCTAATAAATTAAACCTGTAACTGAGCCCTCACACACAAGTTAATTTTTCATTTTAACAGTGTATCCCAAAGGACTTTCAAAAGTGCTAAGCTAATTATTTAGCTATACTACTTTAAATTCAAAAAATTAGATGAGTGTAAGTAAACTGAATTTGGCCAGTTGAATCTGAGTTCACTTTTATTAGCTGTTGTTTGTTTGGGTTGTTATTATATTTTTGTTAGTCTTTTGAGTGGTTGCCTAAGATTTCATTGTTTGTACAGAATCTGAGCTTGAATAGGAACAGAAAGCTAAAAATGAAATTTGGAAAATAAAAAATAACAGAAACACACTAAAACAGTCAAAGAAATGCTTTTTCTTTTGTATACATAGCAGATATCTTACCATTTAAAAAGTATATATTTGATCTCTCCTCTTTTTTTTTTTTTTTTTTTTTGTCAGGGTCTGAGGTGGCACTATTTCTGGTTTTCCTTGCTCAAAAACTGAGAAATCAGCTGCAGCTGGGTGGTACCATGGGCTTGTACCACCCAACTTCCTTTGCCCTATGGGAGCTGAGCAATATGAAAAAATATTTGCATCTTTCTACTGAATCTATCTACTGAATCTATTTAAGCCTGCTGACTTTCTCCCTGGACTTCTACTTCTCATTTAGCCTTGTGTCCCTCATGGCTTTGCAAACGTACTATGCCAGAAGGAATCATCATCTGTTGCTGGTATGCCTGTGCTCTCTGGTTAACCATTTTACAAGATCAAGTGAGATAAACCAAGGATTTGAAACTAGCTGTGAAGCCTGTGGGGTTTTTCTGTGTTTCACAGTCACTGCTGCAAACCTAGGATATGAGTTCAGCTAATAGAGGCCCACACTGCTCCAGCCACATCATAACTAAGCACAAAAGCCAAGACCAAGCCAGCTGTGATATCACCAGATAGCCAGCATTGAGATTGGAGTGTGGACACTGGAAAATTGCAGTGAATGAGAACTGTGTCTCATTTCATTTGATGTTGACTGCTATGTCTGCTCCTATACAGAAAGCGAATATTTAAATTATCTGCCTTTTTAACACTTCAGGTTACATGTATTTTACTAGCATTCAACACTCACTATTCTTCTTTTTTTTTCTTTCTTTTTTTTCTTTTTTCTTTTTTCTTTTAAAGTGACTCTTTATTAGGCCCTGATAATATTTCTGGTACAAAGATGCAGAATTTGCCAAATCCAAAGTTTATTGCTGTGAGTTGGCTATGCTCAGTAAAGGTCTGTACAGCACACTACTGAACTTTATCTTCAGCCTTTTAAAGGGGAAATGTACTGTGGTCTCTCACCTTGAGAAGCAAACCAAAACAAATTCACTAGAACAAAAATTTGAAGACTGAACTTTAAAAGCGGAGGAGAGAAATAAGAGAAATAAACCTCTTACCACTCCTTCTCCAAAATGGTCAGGATCATGTGAAAATCAACATGCTGACCTCTTTCTTGCTTTTTTTCTCCTGTAACACTGTAAATAGTCTAGCAGTAATGTTGTGCACCTGCCTTTAACCAGAAGCTGCTGCAGGGTGAGTGAGCGAGGTGAGATGGGGTCCTGGCCACAGCCCAGGCAGAAAGGAGTGCAATGGACATGGAGCGACTTTGACCTGCATGGTTGTGTTCTGAATGGGATGGCTGAGGCCACAAGATCCATCCTGTTCCCTCAGCCTTCATGTTCATCTTCATGTGCCTTGCTTACCTGAAATCTGGGCAGATGTAACAGGAGCTTCCTTGCTGGCTCTGTGGAGCGTCTCTGACCAAGGACATGTGAGCAACAAAGTGAGTGTTCCTGACTGCTGCACAACTTCACTTTGCTTTCACTCTTTCACTCTTTCATCTTTAAGAGTGTACAGATAATAAGAAATTCATGATATCTAAGAAATCAAGTTTCAAGTTTTGTAGCAGTAGTAGATCGAAAACATACCACATGGAACAGCAGGCCTCATAAAGTCCAGAGGACTTAGGGAACTCTCAAGGGACAGATCACAGCTGGCCCAACTGCAGAGGTGAAGGAAATGTGCCCTTCCGACAAGAAGCGCTGAAACAGGGGAAAAGCAGAGGCACATGTCTTGGGTAGGAAACTGCAGAGGCCAGGAGCAGCCTGTCTGGCTGAGAAGACTTGAAATCAGTGTGCCAGCTGTGAGAGACTGTATTGCACTGGCACGTCTTGTGGAAAAAGAGGCTTTCCTGAGCCTGGATGATCTTGAACAACGTTATTCATTCGTGGCTGTGTGTGTGTGATGGGACCAGTAAATTTGCCAACAGCTTCTTAAAATCAATGTTCTTAATAAATCATTCACTAACATTGAAGCTATTCTCAAGAATGTAGTAATGATAATACTAGTCATCATGATATACGTGCCAGTTTTGGCTCAATGTAAAATGGGACTTCAAATATTTTTTTTTTAAGTTTTTAATAGGTAGGGAGTTGTTTTTCTACAAAGTTACACTCAGTGCATCCTATAGAGGCTGCAGATGAGAAGCATCCTCCTACCAGTTCTGCTAAATGAACAGAAACAATTTTTGAGACTTTACATTCAAGGCAAGGCACAAGGACTCTTTCCTTATTCTGCTCTTCCACCTAGAAACTGCTGAAGTCTAAAGCTATAAATCTGGGCAGAGCACTGGGGCTCACTCCAGTAAGTACCTTCTTAATATGCTCTGACCTAGGCTAGCAAAAGTACTTCTTGAACTACACTGCAGCTTGTTTTGCACCCAAGTGCCTTGCTTTTCATTGAAAGGCTGATATAAACTCTTTTGATCACTTAAACACTTAGCAGGAAAGAAACTGGAAAGCTGCTATTTAAGATGAAAATGACTAGCTTATGAGGGTTTCTATTGGAATGCATGTTACCATTGTGTAAATTTTTTAAAGGGAAAGATAAAATAAAATTTTACACAGTTTTAGATGACCCTATGTTCAAGTGTAAGATCAAGGTGTTAACAGTCACAAAGGGAATGAGCTGTTTGCACCTTTGAGAAACTACTGTGCATTATGGAATCTTCACAAGAACAATACCAAGGGTTTTGTTTGTTTGCTTGTTTAAAATGATTTTATTCAAAGAATTAAGTGAACCTTTAAAAGAAAACCGCTGAGCCAGTGAACTAACTAATAGTGAACTAACTTTCTTCTCAGGGCAATGGAAAAATGGCTTTAATAAGAAGCAAACCTAAACCACTTATTATGTTCATTCAAGTCTGTATATTGTTTCTAAATGCCAAAAATTACTTTAAAACTGCTTCCTGAATTAAAAAAGTAGCATAGGAAGCATCATTCTCTTTTCTGTGAAATGTAGCCATTTCTGACATGCTATTGATGTTTAAATTTATGGTGAGTTCTGTTGATAGCACTGAGGAAAAGGATGTGTTTTCAAATAGTGAGGTAGGAAATGTTATTGCTACTGTTGTTTATGAGTTGCACAGACAGTGGTTAGGGGAAACTGTGCATGCTGCCTTGGCTTATTATTGTCACTGGGAAACTGTGGTATGGCTGTATGTTGGGAGAAGGATTACCCCAAACCATAATGGACTCCTGGTGGTAAATCAGACATTGTGTAAGGGATGAGAATCTGGCTCCAAAGATGTAACAAGGAGAGCTTAGATCATAAACAATGCATAGCCCATGCAAACATTAGAAGTGTGAGAATCTAAATTGATGATTCAGTTTGTGTAAAACTGAGACCAATAATAACAGAAATGAAATAATGTTCTTTATCAGAGCATATGATATGCTGGTTATACAAATGATTTACTTGGCCATTTTCTGGTCCTTTCCTCTGGAAGGTTGTTTTGCTTGGGTTGACCCTTTAGGACAGAGATTATGGGGTTTACTACACCAGAATGGAGATTCTCTGGAGCCGAAGGATGGGGCACAATAAAGCTTCACCTTAAGAGCTGGGAGGATTATTTACTTTCTTACTGAAATAGTTTCTGCCTTCAAAGTAGAGGCTGCTTCTCTAATTTATGCCTTTGGAGAAGGAAGCAAAAATAGAGTGTGAAATACAAGTGCTGTTCTGCCAAGCAAGGTTTGGAGTCCGTCACTGCTTTGCTATAGTCCTGGGGGTGCAGCTGTGGAGCACAGACACTGCACAAGGGATGCTCAGTTCCCAGCCATTAGGAATTGGTTTTTCTTCAGCTTATTTCCTTTGTAAATTAAATTGTAATTGCAATGCCTGCTTACATTTATTTCTATTTATTGGTTCAGCTATAAGGCTGCAGCTGGGCAGCAAGCAGGAGAGCTGCCTTCTTGCTGTGGCCTGGATGCTTATTCTGATCCAGGTGAGACATCTGCAAGAAGAACCGAGTAACCATAGACACCTGAACACACTGAGCAGGAAGAAATGTGCACTGATGAGAAATGTGCCTGTCCTTGTACTTGCCTGCAGTGCGCAAGGAGAAAGGCAGGGGAGCAATATCTACACTGCAGAGCTGACAGAGATGTCTCTTTCCCATGGATCAGGAAGGACTGGGGTAGTTTACTGCAACTTTTGAAACCACTGGAAATTGTTGGATGGAGTAGACTGCAGAAGAGTCTCCTCACCTCCAAGACAGGGAGAGAGGGCACATATTTTTGAGTCTCATAATTTCCTTTGCCTCGAGCAGATGAATTTCCCATTTCTAAAAGTTTGTGGTCTCACAGAACATATCTGTAGTGACTGAATGTCCTTATGGGTTCTTTCTGGAAAGCAAACCTTCTGGCACATCAAGCCAGAGCTCCCTTCACAGCACCATGAGCACAGGGAAGGCTTCAAACAGGTCAGCTTGCTAGAGCAGGACATCATCTGTTAATCACATGTAGGATCCATAAAGGAGGAGCATGCTTTGTTTTTAACATCAACAAGCGTCCTCTGAAGTCTCTTTAAACGTAAGTGTAGAGCAAGTCTGAACAGATTAACACACAACCACAAGGATGTCAGATGATTGTAAGAATATTCTGTTCATCTGGCAAAAGCTGAAAAATCATGGGGAAAAGATCTGAGGGAAGAGAGCTGTTAGATGTGAGCTGCTATTTCTCTTAATAAAACTGTGCCTAGAAAAAGTGGAAAGGAATTACTAGAAACAGGAAGATCTGGTTGGGAAGGAAGTCCCTTGGCCCTTGGTTGGTTTACGAGTTGTGTTTTAGTTTGGACTTTATTGATACAACTGCTGTGCAGTGCTTGGTTGAAAGGCCTTGAAAGCATTCAAGCAGTGATGTTTAACCTTTTCAGAGGGGGTTAAAGAAGTCAACAATCTTCAGAGACCACTCTTGCAGTAGCTGGAACTGTGTTACTGTTTAGAAATCAAATTTATGCCCAGAAAGACCTGAAAACTCTGACCTGGTAGGATCAATAGAAAATAAGGTCACAGTTGAATAAAGTTCTCAAAAGTTTCTGTTCTTACTTGCTCAAACCTCTCTCTTGCCTGAGGCCAACTCTATCAGCATTATCTCAGAATGGTGAACCTATAAGCAGCACACTGTAAGACAGTTCTGCTGTGATTAGATGTAAGGAAATACATCAGCTGTCAGGGCATTGCTGGTATTTTAATTTGAAGTGTCACTCAGTCTCCTCGAGTTGCTTTGTGCTGGTATTGAATAAAACAGGAGAGGAATGAGTTTTAAGAAAAGTGAGGAACCGATCAGTGTGTTGAGGGAGGGGAGATCAGTTTGGAAAGAGGCACTGGATTTAGGGGACCCAGTCCAGATCAGCTATCTCCCTGTGATGTCCCTTCACCCTCACCTCTCTGAAACTCTTACTGTTGCATCAACCAATCATCTGTGCAAGGAATGACATGGTTTGATTCACACTGAATCTCATAAAAACTGATTTAATGAAGTGTCCCTTGATATTGTATTATTGATATATTTGTATTACTGAGGCAAGGATTTCCGCTTGCCTGGGGCTTTCTGAAAATGTTCAATTGCTTTTTCATCTGAATTCTTTTCCAGCTTATTCTTCTAGTATTGCTTCCTAATGAACCTGTGACATTTATTCCCATATCTTCCCACCCACCCTTCCCTAACTTCCTGTCTTTCCTGAGGTGAAATTTTTACATTTTCTTTACTAGGTAAAAGAGAAAAAATAAAGAAAGATTTAACACTCCCCAGAGGTAGAAACTGCAGGATCTCTTAATTCTTTCTATTATGACAATATGTCAGATTCTTGTACTTTCCTGGCTCCCAGTGGAAATACTAGGCTCTGAGGAGACAGAGAGGAGCATAGAGATGGAAGGCATTTACTCTTAGCAATGATTTTTCTAATGAGAGTTTTAGTGGTGACATTAACAAACTGTTCTCTCGAAGAATTTCCTGGGGGCTTCAGTGTCACTACACACAGCATCAGCAAGGTGATAAGCTCTCACCATCACCTCAGTCACTACAGGAATGGCAGTCCTCAGAAGGAGCAGAACTGTGTGCTGGCTTTGACAGAGAGATGCTGAATGCTGAGTGAGAGGAGCAGCATGGCAACTTTCTTCTGAGTGCTTGTTTCTAATAGCTTACATCTTGTAACTGCTATTTTTGGTGCAGAGAATATAAAAAACCAAAAACAAAAAAGAAATAAACAGAAGATCCTCATATTCAGGGACTTAAATGTTTTTGCAAAGCTTGATTAAAATTCTAAATCTTTCCTCTAGACATTTAAGCATCGCAATAGGTAAGATGAAACGTGGAGAAGTCAAGAGACTTATCCAAGGTCAGTGATGGAGTCACGAGTAGCCCCTTAGGGTTTCACTCTGCTCCTCTGTTGGTGTAAATCATTGACAGTGATTCCAGTCTGGCCAGCAGATTTCCCCCGATCTGAGAGCAAGGAACTTGCTGTGAATTTGAGCCATCTTTGTCTGGCCAGCAGACAGCCTTTAGCTCCTGATGGTAACTGTTTTATGTATTTAATTATGTTATTGCCCTAGTTTGGTTGGGAAAACATAAAGAGAAATACAAAAAGTTAATGCAGAAGAAGAATACCCAAATCTGTAAATGACCCAATGGAGTGTCAGTCTCCCTGTTTGTAAACTCTTTCTAGGATCCACATCAGGAAAATAAATGCTTAAATAAAAGTATAACAAATTCAAAAACTTGGAAAAACTGTTTATAGAAACTAAGTACCCAGTGAATTTGTCATAAATCCACTGACCAGTCTATTGTCAGTTTGTCAGCAAAGCCAATAAAACTGTCTGCATCCTTGCATGGATGCATAGAACAGATGCAGGTCCACCAAAGGAGGAACCACTCAGCAATGTCCAGCCTGCCCAGGGACTGCACTCCCTGCAGACATGAGCATGCAGTCCTGCAGAGACTGGCATCGTGATTACCCCTTGGCACTCAGATTTGAGTGGCTGTCTGTCATTTGGATTGCAGTATATTTTTTGAAAGAGCTTCCAAGGTCTGCTTTGCTTTCTACCTTAATTGTATAATTTTCAGATTATCAGACCTTCACAGACCGAGAAACACATTTTCCATCTAGCTTTACTTGTGATACTTACCACAAACCGTACATTAACAAGTGATTAAAATTGCACTACAGCAGGCATGTAAGTGAAAATCTGAATGATGTGTGATTACTTTGAGCCAGCAGACATGTACAAATAATTGGCCTTTAAAGTTCATTAGTCAGTTTTATTACAAATACAACATTTGCATTATGTTTGTAAATTTATGCACCAGCGGGCTTAAGTGATGACAGCATTCCTCAGAATAGGCAAAGCAATTACAAAAAGCACATCCGCTCATTGAAATGCCAACGCAAAACACTTGTTTCAATAATTGGTCACAGCATTTTAGTCCTGGGAGTGAGAGCCACTAACCTCTTTAGTTACAGCAAGTGGCATGCTCAGACAGTCCCAACTTGCTGAACAAATCGTTTTCACCGTTGATTCACCCCCACTCTTGATATGTCTGAATTAGAAGTAGAAAGCTTTGGAATTGGATGCTGTTAGATTTACCATTGGATGCTGAAAAGCCTCTCTGCAGTTGTCACGGGGGATTTAGTCATGTAGTTCTATTCTCTATATGTGAATCCAATCAGACCTGAAAGATAATTGGGGAGATTGCAGAGGTTATAGTGCCATTAGTACTGATCTGGTCCTCTCTGGGCTTGATAAGAAGATTAGTAGAGAAGGTAAAGAGGAAAACAGTTTGGAGAAAAATGTAGACTAAGCTGTGGTACACCCCATCTCCTTGGTATTATCCTAGGCTTTAATGGTATTTTTCATCTATGCACATCTGCTTTTGTAGCTCAAGATAGTGACAAGAAATATCTTTGTCAATTAAAAATTAAATAAGAGATAAGGTCCATGTGTGATTACACACATGCTATATGCGTGCACTGCCTTCAGATAAGGACTGCTGAAGCATACTTTCCATTTTCAGGTTATCCATAATTCCTATCTAAGAGGCCATTTATTTTGGGATACCAGAACTGATACAGTACTGTCAACTTGAATTTGTTTCCCCATTGCTTGCTCATCTCTCCTCCAATATGAGACAATTAACATACCATTAACATACCATATGTTGTTCTCTTCATTAGCTTGTAGCTTTGCAACGTGCCTAAACACTGTGCATGACATCTCCATTTATGTGCCTGCACACAGCTGCATTAATAAAATCAGAGGAGGCAGGTGTGTGGATGTGCATATATATAGCAATGTATGCATGCATGCATGGCAGTTCAGTTATAGGAATGCTAAACACTCATAGCAGGAAGAAACCAATGACAAGTGAACCATAAAAGGTTCAGCTGAGAGAAACTTATAAAGAATGAAGGGTGCTTTGAAAGCTGATGATATGCTCCTAAGATTTCCATTATTTCACTGTAATGGCAAAAAAAGTCTTTCACTGGATTAAGGATCTAGTAGCATTCTGCAATGTGTAAAGAAAATCTCACATTATCAAACTAAACACAGCCTTTTCCAGTTAAATTGCTCCATTGCTTACATTCTTTAAATTTTGATCTTTCATACAGAAATGCTTCCAACAACTGAAAACATATGAGCTTCAAGTGCAAATTCCTTAAGTTGTAATAACAGCAAAAGCCTGGGAAACACTCACCTGTGCTAGATTTTGTTCCCTTCTCGCCATGTGCCCCCCTGGCCAAATCATCAGACAGACTGTCAAGTAATAGCATCACAAAGCATCATACTGCAACGTACTCACCAAAGTGTAACCACAAAAGTGATGTTGTCCACGTAGCATCCCAAAAGATACCTCCGACATTTATACTGATCATTTTAGGACAGCTTCTTGTCCACTGATGCCTTGACTAATGAAGGCATCCGCTATGGCAGCTGTCTTAGTATCACCTGCACTTCAGTGTCCATGTCACTCTCTGATTGATGTTTAAAGTTTCCCTTTGCCCTATAATGAATTAGTAGGAGTTTGTCCTCTCTGAGCAAATGATGCCAGATGTGCTTTTAGCTAAATTGAGCTAAACCGAACTAATTCAAGGGTAAGGACTGGATATTTTTAAAAATTAAACAGAAACACCCTTCATGACGATCCATTGGAAGTCACCTTTCAGTACAAGGTGAATTTTTCAGTACAAGTCTCCTGATTCTCTTTACTTTATCACACTATTGCATAGTCAAATTTGCTCCAGGTGTCAAATGAAGGCTTGGTACCCCAAATACAGAAGTGATATGAGCATTCTGTGCAAAGTGGTGCAGTGCTGAAAGATCACAGTGCAGACAGCTTCACGGCATGGCCTGCAATGTGTTCTGGATAAGAAGGGTTGATTAACTGATCCTTAAACCTGGTGACTATTCACTTGCAATAGTGAATGTGGATATAGAGAACGAATGAAAAGAAAGGAAAAGAAAACACTTTGTTTGGGCATGAGCCATGGCTGTTGTGGCTAAAGGATGACATTACATATTACTATACATTTTGTGTTTTCTCCACAAGGGAACAGATGAGTATCAGAACAGATACAAACACAGCTGAAAAATACAGGCTCTCATTTCAGATACTTTGAGTGCATTAACTTTGTGATCATCACCAGCAAGGAAAATCTTCCTTTTTTTTTTTTACCTTACAAGCCTTTTCAGATGGATAGATTTTTTTGAATTGCATGAAAAGCTCATATCATTAAAAAAAAAAAAAGGATTTTTTTTACCTGGCTTTGATAAACACAAGCTTTTACTAAGAATCTGATATGGGCTGACAAAGAACGTATGGAAACCTTATACAGTGAATCAGTTCAAGCTAATGGTCAAGTTCTCTCTTAAGATATTAACAAAATTCCTCTTGCAATGTTGCTATTACTATTTGTTTTCTTTTTTACTTGCTTTTATTGTATGTTGCTTTTCTGAATTTATTCTCTAACACAGTAGGTGTTTTCTAATCTCAGCTTTACAGCAGGTGAAAGCCTTTGTTTTGTGAAAGTACAATAAGCATCATATATTCCTTTATCACAGATAAATCTTTATTCAAGTAGAACTGAACTTCTACAATATAAATACTTTGTTTTTTCTTTTGCTTTTTTTTTCTTCCTTTTATTTTTTATTTTTAAGGAAAGCATTCTCTGAAAAAGGTATCTTCAAGGAAGACAAGAGCTATAAAAAAAGAAAAAAAGAGAGATTAAAGAGACATGTTTTTACTATCCAAAGGTTAGACTGCATTTAAGTCAATTTTCGAAGGGTATGCTTCATTATAAAAACCTTCTGCTACACACACCAGTCTGTTTAAGAAGGCTTTTGATGAAACAGAGAGTACACTGTGGCTGTATATGGCTTACCAAATTTTGGCGGGATAGCAGGAAGGCAAAGTCCATATTTATCAGTAGAAGTATGAACAATGAAGTCCTTTTTTGTGTGTGTGTGAAATATATTAACCATGAGTTGTAGCATTCTTTTTAGGTTTGGACACTGTGTCTGTTGCTCAGGAGGAAAGCTTTTTCTCCTCATTCAGACTGCATCAAACTTTATTTCCTGCCATTTAATAACAACACTCTAAAATGCCTTGTTAATCTGAATGAAAACTTATCATTCTGAAGGAATCAGCTCTTTTCCAGACAGATCTCTTAAAACAGCCACTGCTAGCAAAGAAAAGAGCTTCGTTTACTGCTATCATTCCCATTTAAAGGGCCTTTTAATGTCTTCACAGTTGCTCTATGAAGACTGTCAGGAATTTTCAAAGGCTTAAGTTGCTTTACCTTTACCTGTCAAAATGAAAACAAACACACAGATCCTTTTTTAGTGACTTTACTAGCTCTCTCTTTTTCACACAAAACCCTGGCATGAGCTACATTTTCAATTGCCTAAATTGTAACTGCTGGACAGTCTCTGTGTGGCACCTGCCCTCCAAATGCTCCAGTGTGCGTGACTGTGGGTCTGCTTGCTGCCAGACCCCAAATAAAACAACCACCCTGAAGCTTGGCTGTCTGAGAGAAAACCAAAACAGAGGCAATTTGATTTTCATTGCTTTAAAAACTTTGACTTGGAATGAGAAGCTGGGGAGAAGAGCTAGGTTTCGTAGGAGGAACTGGAGAGCTGAATGTCCAAACATGTTACCTAGGCTTTAGATGCATCCTCCATCAGAGAGAGCATTTTCTTCTCAGTAGATCCACCTTTGGTCTTGCTACAGCCAAGGACCTACAATATTTTAGCTCACATCATACAACTTAGTTTTAGTGTCATGCAGATTCTTTTTTGTTAAATTGTAAATTAGCTTTATTTATAGGGATTACACACACACATAAACCTCAGTATCATTTCAGTTTTTTTTTCTCAACTGCCCACATTTTTGTTCAGAAAACCCTGTAGGAATAGAAGGAGAACCACTGGGCCTGGCTCCAGACTTTGGCAGTCTGATTATTAAGGGGCGAAGAGAAGGATTTTCACAGACTTCAAAAAGCAGCTACTTTAGTTAATAGCCTAAGCCATGATTATTCACCCCATTGTAACTTCCAGTGATTTCAGGGAGGGTTGTATTATACCAGACCGAAGGCAGGCGGTTATGTTTCTGCTGAACTCAACAAAAGGTGGATTGTGCCCTTGTAGTACAGTTGCTTTGAATAGAATCTGGACCCATATGTTGAAACTGTTCTGGTCTCTAATTAAAGACTAGTATCTCTGCACTGCACATTGAGTTATTTTGAGGCAGTGAGAATGCCACAGCAGGGAGTGTACTTGGAGAGTTGGTACTGAAGGCCTTGTTACACCCTGCATTAAAGATATGTGAGTTACTCTGAAAGCTTCGTCCTCACCTGAAGCTGTTCCTTTTTTTATTATTATTATTCTCTTAAAAAATCTTTACAGTAATTAAATCATTCATTGGGTTGAATGGATCAGAGGCAGTTTTGAAGCATATTTTAACTCATCTTTGAAATAAAACAAATAAAATGTAGGAAGAGGGTAAAGACTGTCAAGGGGATTTAGATGTTCCTAATCACAGAATCACAGAATCACAGAATTGCAGGGGTTGGAAGGGACCTTGAGAGATCATCGAGTCCAACCCCCCTGCCAGAGCAGGCTCCCTACAGCACGTTGCACAGGTAGGCGTCCAGGCGGGTCTTGAATATCTCCAGGGAAGGAGACTCCACAACCTCCCTGGGCAGCCTGTTCCAGTGCTCCGTCACCCGCACTGTGAAGAAGTTCTTTCGCATGTTGGTGCGGAACTTCCTGTGCTCCAGAAATGCTCCAGCTCACGGAATGGGAGAATGGCAGAGGTTTGTGTAAACCAGATCATGCATGAAGTAATTGATGTGGAAGATCTGTTCCGGTTGTGTGTGAAATATTCTCTAGCTCATTGTGTGGACATCAGGAAAAATGCTGGTAGTTGTTTAAACTTGTCCTTCAGACAGTTTCAAAACACATGCATATTAAGGATATTTGATCCAGGAAATCTTCTTAAATCTAGTCCTAAGTAAAATGCAGGACGTTTATGTATCATAGAAGTAGAGGCATCAGCCAGAACTGTTTTGATATAATAAGTCAAATTACCGATGGCTGTAGACATTGCCTTTGTAGCTCTCTTATAAATCTTTTTCAGCTTTCAGGATCCTTTGTGATCCTAAAAAGCAAGGCTAGGTAAGATATAAGGAAGTAGTATAGACTTACTCCATACCTGAAACCAGGATCAGTTACACTTGTACAAGTATGCTGGTAGTTGTAATTTTTTTTTTTGGTGTTTTTGTTATTGTTGTTGTTGTTGTTTTGATTTTTTTCAACCTGAACAATAAGTTTCTCATAATAATAAGTAATCTCATACGAAAAATAGCAAGGACACCAGAATTGTATTTTACATTCCTGTACTCGTCTTTCTAATCCTGGTTCTTTCTCCATCTGTCATATATAACACATTTCTGATAATTGTACTTGTCACCGTGTTGTGCTAGGAACTTGTGTTGAATTTTTCTCCACTATGTCACAGAGCTGAACGTTGTTTCCTAATTTGCAAGGCAGAGCATGCATAAAGGGTGTTTTGTCAGAAAGGACCAAAATCATCCCTCTGTGCAGGTTCCTAAGTTTTCACTCTTCCCTTATTCATCTTCTGCAACTGACGTACTAGCAATACACTGTTTCTGAAGCAACTGTTTTCACCAACTGACAGATGCTAGATAAAAAAGGGTTAAGTAGCATTTGACAGAGGGCTGGTCTACACAGTTTACCATAAAAACACATGGTCAAGAAATCTATTGCCAGTACTTAATTTCTTGTTTAGAGAATTGCATTTCTTGTGGAAGAAGCAGTAGATGACAATTTTTTTGTATGCTTTTTCATTGTATACCAAAGTTTACTAATTATCTTTGGAAAGCTACCAAAGATTTGCTTCTGCTTAAAAATATCACGCAATGAGAAAGTTACTGTTGTTAGACAGCCTCAGTGACCTGCTTACATATGGATTAGCACCTACATAAAGAATAAATTTCATTTAAAATTAAAAATGCACAGATAGCATTATCCTTCCTGCTAACAGGACTAGAATATAATCATCAATCTTTGTCAGGATATTTTAGCACACTGATCCTCATATCGTCCTTGTGAAACAGAAGTCAGTCTGAACTCCAAAGTGCTACAAGTACTCATCTTCATCAGTCCTTCTCTAGGTACTCTAACATTCCAGGAATTGCTTTGTCATTAAAAAATTATATATTTTAGGTTTGTATTTACCTGTGATTTGCACTTCAGTCTTTTGCCTGGACCGCTTTTATATGCCTCAGTTTGGCTGATGGCAAGAAATGAAAAAAATTGTATATTCAAGGATGCAAGCTTATTTTCTTCCATCTATATTCACCAGAATAATTCTCCTTTGAATTCTACGTTTCTTGGATGTTTGCAAGACAAATTTAAATAGATAAAATGTAACAGGAAACCACGAGCTTGTCTGGTTTTGCTTTATCCTTCTCTCTTTTGTCATTTGAATCACAAATCCTGGAAATTGATAATCAATCTCATGGAATACCTAGGTTAGATTGTGTTTGGGTTTGCTTCTTCATAGAAGTCTTCTGGTTTTCCATGATCTTACTAACAGCAATACCAAAAGTGACTCTGAATTATCTGTTTCCATACAGAAATGACTTATAATTACAGTCAACCATTCATAAATATATATCTCATTTACTGTGTGCTTTCTCAAAAAAAAATTGTATATTTCATGATGGTACATTCTTTTATATGGCTCTGTTTTCACTTCTAAATATTACTCATGTGCACAAAAGATACTATTGCCTCATTTCAGCAAGCTGCTTGTACTAGGTAGTTATCAAATAAATTGACGATATTTCACTGAACAGGGCTGCATGCTGTTGCATACTTAAATGTGTTCCTGAGCTAGGGCCTCAGGAGACAAGGTCATGCTTAAAGGACTTTCCATTGTAACCTAAATGCTGATAAACACAGTGGTGAGGGAGGAATGTGAGTCAGTGAACAGCCATTCAGCAGATAACCTGAATGCTTAAAAAGAGGAAGCACAAAACTAATAATTTTTTTTAAGTTCTTCTTATGTATCTTCTGTTTGCGATTTATATGGAGGAATCTGAATTTTGAAAAAATACCTTAGAAGTGACAGCAGTCTTGGCATACACCAGGATGAGCTCCATGGATACAAGTTCCCATGCCTGCATTCCTCTAGTTTGTGGGTCTGTGTGTGAAGAGCATGGCTAAGCAGCAGCCTGACATCTATTGTAATGAGATTTGTGGAAGGAATAATGCAGCTGTGCTGAATAAAACTTATTTATAGTCAGAAAGCTTATTGAGTAAAACTAGAATGTTTTCCCAGGTAAGTATTAAGCAGTCTCTGTAGCTGATGCTAAGGCATTTGGTTAAAAAAAAAATAAAAATAAAAAAATAAATTGTTGATGGCTTGTAGAAAACTGTTTTGATTATTTAAAAATGATTACTTTACAATTGTAATTATTTTTTGTATATTTCCTTCTTGTCCCTTATCAAGTCTTAACTAATCCTTGCAGCAGTTTTCCTCATCTCTGGACTAGAGTCTACAAGATTTACAGTTGCTAACGTGTTGCTTATTTACTAAGTGTATTTATTTACCTGTGAACTGAAATCAATATTATTTTCCTATGCTTAATGCTGAATTGAATATTCTGATTTTGCCCATATCAGTTTGTAGGCCATATTTATACTCAGCTTTCAAGTATGTTTACATTATTCTGACTAGGAATTGTAGTATTTATTGTGCTGCAAGGAGAGACAACAAATATAACTATCTATAACTCAATGTGTGGTTCTCACCCTTGCGCTTTACTCAAGACAAACAATTTATTGCACTCTTGATAAAACCGTACATATGTTACAGTCCTACTTAGAAACAGATTACTGTGGCTAAGGCTAATTACTGCAGAAATTTCATTTTTGCTATATCTACCTTTGGTTCAAAGGAAGTCTCAAATTTAGTATCACTGCTGGTGTGTTTAGAGTAGTCACATCTATTTGGCTTTGGTGGCAAATACAGCTTTATGAGCTTTGGAAAGAAAAGTTGGGTGATGAGTAGAGTCATGGGCCCAATCCACTGTTGTGTTTCTACATGTAACCAAACTGAAATACAAGGTCAGTGTCATTGATATTGATGGATAATTTGTGTCCTTAAATCTAAGCAGCTATTTGAGCTTCACTGACTTTGACTACTTCTGATAAAACAAGAGAAGCTCTGTTTCTCCATGCCTCCAGATTAAATAAGTACTTTCATATTCTACATGTAAAGGTGATAGAGGGTGTAACACTAATGTTTGAGTGAGAACACAAACTGCTGGCAAGCGTCGTGTTGGTGGCTTCTCTCTTTTTACTGCTTGTCCTTCTCTGGCTGACCACAGCACAGGTCTCCTGCTGTGGCCACTCCTACTCCTCAGAAATGGAGGCAACATGGCTGTGGGCCTACAGAAGGCCAAACAGAGGAGGGTTGAAGAGAAGGGTCAAGGTCAATAAATCAAAAATGCTGAGCTAAAGAAACCAAATGTTGACTCACAGGAAACCAAAAGGCAACACTGAGAACAACATCCTCCTGAAGGCATCCCATGAGCCAGTAGATAATGCCCAGCAGGGCTCAGCCTGGGCAGCACAGGGTAAGGCAACAGAAATGAGCTGTGCAATTGCTCATTTCCTCCTCAAAAGCTTCCTTTTTCCACTGCTGCCCCAACCAGGTTGGCCACAGCCAAGAGTCTCCATTATGAGACATCAGGTGTTGGGCTAGAGGACGCTTTGGTCTGACAAAGTATGTGTCCCTCTTTTTATACCATGTGCAAATCTTCAAGATCACCTTTTGAGCTGCCAAGAACACAGTGTCCAGTGCACAGGCAGTTGCTTGCAAATACTCTCCACAAAATAAACTATGTTCTCCCTGGTGTCATTAAGGAGAGCAGAACATATAACTCTGTAGGACCCAGAGGGTTATTTTTGCTACTTCAATATAAACCTTGAGTGGGAGATTAAAGTCTTTGTTTTGAGCAGCAGAAAAATGAGTTTGTAACTCATTCTGGATATCTGTGAAAAGCTAACCAAGCCACAGATGGGGTACTTGCACACCAGGCAACAAAGCGAAGGCAGGTGGACATAAGCTCTATACAATACCCTTTTGTGTGCTGTTGGACGCTGACATTGCTACCATAGCCACAAGAAATGGAGGTCTCCAACTGTAAATTTGCAGGAGAAATCTAAATCTTGGGAGAAGTATCGAATTGACTCTATACTTAGCAGCAAGAGCAGCAAGCTGTTTATAATATTGAAAAAAAAGATTGAAATATAATCATATAACAGTATTTATCCCTCTATCCTGTCACATCTAATCTGCACCAAAATTTGGTTATCCAAATGCAAAGCTAAAAATGTCAGAATTATAAATACAGACCAACATAACTTTTAAGGATGATCAGTTCAGCAATGCTTCCTTTAAGACAAAGTACTTCTGGTTTTTTTTTTGTTTGTTTTGTTTTTTAACTATGTTAATAAAATAATGGCTCAGAAATATTTGCATATATGCATATACTATGTAGGTAAAATATATAGAACTTTACTTGAAATAAATTGTAAATGATGTTTAAAATAATAAACAGGAGAGGCAAAGTTGAAATAAAGCTTGTCTTTATTAGCATTTATTGGAAGTAGCTGAGACCTCCCAGAGTGAAAGCATTAGTTAAACATTAGCCATTCAGGTACTAAGGACAGTTTAAAAATATCCTAACTTTAATAACCAACGAAGCAAGAGAATGTTTCATCTGTATCAGTTGACATGTTGCATAACATATGTTAAAGCTGAGTGTAAGCCAGTGTTTCGTTTTCACAGGTATCTGGAACCACCACTTATTAATTAAAGGCTTCTCTGTTAAACTACTTAGAATACTTCTCTCAGTTTCAGGGCATTTTGGTTCTCACACAGTATATGCGTTATACATATTTTCCTTCTCTACATGAAAATTTTAAGTACTTGTAAAAAGACTAGACTGTTGTCTCTATAGAGCCACAGATTCCTCTCCTCTCCTTGTTCTGTCAAGAGGGAAGGGAAAGGAAGGGAAGGGAAGGGAAGGGAAGGGAAGGGAAGGGAGAAGTTAAAAGGAAATCTTCTTGGTATCTTTCTTGTTTTCCCTTCCTAGAACAGCATGTTCTTCAACTTTATTCTTTCTTTGAACAAGAAATTATTGTCCATCCAGTCTCAAAGAATTAGAATGGTGATGTCTGAAAACCTGCCATGAGTTTGTAGGCAGGGAAATGAAATTTAGCCTTATGTGAATTAAAAATTAAAATTAAAAAAAAAAAGAGAGAAAGAAAAATTAAAAAAAAGAGAGGGGTTTTCAGAGGACCAAGAGTAAAAATAAGGAGTAAATTACTTTGTGTGTGTTTAACTCATTTTTACACTTGAAACCCACTTTTCTTCTTTCTTTGCAATACTACAAAGATTCTATTGAAATCATGGCAGAAGCCTCCAGTTCAGGGTTGTTTTCAAGTGGGCTGTTTTTTTTTTTTTTTATCAGAGCAAATGCTCCCAAGTATTCTCCTTCTCTCTGTGTGCTAATGCTAGTTCCACACAAATAACTTACAGCCTTTCTGTTTTACTTTTGTTCTGAAGAAAGGGTTGTTTTACACAGAAAGATGCTGACTTCCTGTCTCAATAATCACAATGGAGCAGGTGTTCCATCTTCCCACACATTGCAGGTGCTCTCCTGGATAGCTTTCTAAAATCATTTTGACGTGTCCCTGATTTATGTTTAGACAATCAAAGTAATTTTTCAGTAGACTTTTTTAACTGGACTGGACTGTACGGCTACTTTCTTAAGTTTGTGTGGGTGAAATCTTCTATCTTGAAAGCCTGTTACCAGACTTTGTATTTTCCAAATATAAATAAATAATATTAATTAAAATATATAAATAAAACCAAAAATATATAAATAAGGCCAAAAGGCCTTATTTAAGGCATAGATCCCAAATGATGTCAGATGGAGCTTTCTCAGTAGCTTTAATGTGGCAGTGATTTTACACTCCCCATCTCTACAGAGAGAATTAAAGAAGTTTGAGGACATTAGTGATAAGTGGTGCAGATTCAATACTTTCTGTTGAAGGTCCAGCAAGCTTGAAGGTGAAACTGAGCAGAAAATATCCCTTTGACTCATACTATTAGGAAACATGAAGACAGGCTCTTGAGTTCTCATTTCTTAACTTTACTGTTCCACACATCTACGTAAAAGGGTATACTCATATGATGCACTGATTACTGTTGCAAAGGTGTAGTATGAAGCATACCAGAAGATGGTAAAGGTCTTACAAAAGAACAATTTAACAGTGTTTGTGTAGATCTACTCTAAGTAGTAAATCTTTATAAGAACAGAGATACATCCATGATGTTAATAAAAAAGTAATGATATTTACATGGCAATATAGATTAAAGAAAGAATATATGACAGTATAAGACACGATATTGGCATTTTGAGTGATTTCTGCAAATAGTTAAAAAATCTGAACTAGCAAAGCAGGTTGAAAAATTATAATAGATAGATCTGATAGATCTATTTATCTATTTATTTATTATTTATCTAATTAATGGATAGATCTTTAAAATGAAACCCATATGTTCCTTTGGAATGGCATACATTGTTGAAAGATATTTTATGAATGTTTATGCAAAATATCTAAAATTGTATTGAGATTATTTAATAAAATGGAATCACTTTCTTGTATATGTAGTTCTTACAATTTAAAATACTACACATGGGGATTAAAGGCTTTAGAAAGAGTAGTAAAATGCAGCTCACACTTCAGCAAATGTGATCAAATAATAAAGACCTTATCAGGACACAAATGTATAAGCAAATCTATTATTGATCTTTTTTGACTTCTGAACATTACACATGACAAATCTGTGGTTGTGTAGCAGATTCCATGTTTTGTTTTAATCAGCGGACTTCTCCATTCTTCTTTTCTCTTCTCCATAGCAATTGAAACTGCTGAAGATGTGGTCTCAATTCTCAAAGAATTTTAACCTGTTTCTCACTTCCCCCAAATTCTCACACATTTAAGGCTCACTGCAACTGAAACCTCCTGGAGACTGATGAAGTAGGGTGCCTTTAGTTTATTTTGCTTCTTGACCTAGTTGGGTAGGTGTTCTCTGATCATAAGTACCAAGCCATTCTCTATGAACACATAAGGAAGAGCAGGTGGTGTTAGCTCTTCTTTAACTACTACTAAGGTGAGCAAAAAGCGGGACAGTCGTCTGAAATTTTGGATATATGGAAGAGGAAGAAGAAGATGCAATGGCTTTCTGGACATGAGTTTAGTATCTCAGATTGTATTATAGACAGCAGAGTTTAAAGAGCTGACCAGGATAGGTGTCTGCTTCAGGATGATTTCTCTCAAGGTTTTATTAATTGTAAAAGAAGTTTAGAAACCCATTCATATGCATACACCTTGGCCACCAGAATTTGGTGCCGAATTACACTCCCAGAATTAATATGTTTTGTAGGGTCCAGAGCAGAACAGAATATCAGTCTTTGTTCTATTTTGGCTGAACTGAATATTTGGCTATTCAACCCAAGGTGAAAGAATTTCAAACAGAGCTAATGAGAAAAGTTGACTTCTCAATCACCTTCCCTATTCTTCTTGAACAAAGTCTTCCGTGATAGCCAGGAGGTTAGAGAATTATATCTAAAGTACAGACAGAAACTGAACCTAGACCATTCACATAATAGAAACAAGAGAGGTGATCTTTCTTTTCATAAATGTTCTAAGTGGATTCTGATCAAGTTGGCATAATGTAAATTTTCTTTTGGGGATGGGCCTAACAGGAACAGTATGTGAAGAGTAGGCACAGTATATGAAGAGTAGGCATTATACTGCTAAGTGCTTGATCAAGCCCAGGCACAGAAACAGATTTTAAGGCATCTTGAATAGAACATAACAAACACGCTTCTTATTCTATGTATTTTTTCAGCCAAAAAGTCATCATTTGGGCAGATTGGCAGGGAGTTTTGAGGATGAAGGGCTGGTTCTTTGTTGTTTGTGTAGAATGTTGTAATCTAAATTAAGTAGTTAATACAGTAGGACTCGTGTGTTGGTGTTTTAGGATGGTTGGAATTTTGGTTTATTTGTTTGGTTTTGTTTGAGTTTTGGTTGATTGGCTGGTGATTTATTGTTTTGGTGAGAGATGTCTGTCTTCACAATTAGTCAGAGAAAGTGTAATGCTTACAACTGCCAAACCACATAGAGTTTATAATGGAAGAATCTATTATCAATTATCAATTTAGGTAATGCTTTTCACAGTGCACTGAGCAGAAGCATAGTTGATGCATATAAGAAACATGAAGACTTCCCCCTTACTTGTAAAGTTAAATCCATCTTTCCATTGCTGAGCTTCTTCACAGCATGCTAGCTCAAAGTCAATGGTAGTACTGTGTCTGCCACATCTTGGGACAAATTTTTCTAGTCAGACCATCGAGTTCTATAAATACTAGTTTGCCATCACTGTTGTTCTTAAATTAAGCTGATGTATCTATAAACATGGGGGTTATCTCTTTATGTTTATGTTATCAATAATTTTTTTGTAGAAAAAGAAGACTGTTTAAAAACAGACCTTTTCTATATAAGTGTTATCTGGAGGCAAAGCTGGTTAGCTGCAAAGTGTGTGCCTCAATTCTGTCATCAATTTCTTTACCTCCATTGCATAAATAATAGTGAAGTGCAGAAATCCCAGCCTGTGACTCTTGAACTTCTAGTCCTGCCACAGCTGAAGTACCAGAGTAATTTTTATCTTTACTCCGTAGGATTATTTCTGGTTTCCACTGGTGTTGAGAGAATCTGGGTCACAGCTCAACCATCTGTCTGTACGTGACTTTTCCTTAGAACTGCTTTCAGTCTCATTTTAGTCTGTATTTATGATCTGAAAAGCAACCAGATCTGGCTATGATATTTCCACAAAGTATGTTTTCATTCAAAAATACTGATGAGTTGAAACTGAAATTTTATTGTGGCCATTTTTTTTGGCAATTGTTTGTAGAGATTATTTCTTTGCTTTAAGGTGAGGTTTCTTTCCAAAACTAGCTAGTCCAATGTAGCCTAGTGGTTAAAGCACTTCGTTGAGACCAGGGAGACTTAATGTCACATCCCTGCTTAATGTGATTTGAAGCACAGACAGGAGCTGAAATTAGATGACGAGGCTTCATAAGCTATTTTCATTCCCTTGGAAGAGTTATGGCCTGGTGGAGAGCATTGTGTTCCATGACTGCGACATTTTGTGACACCAGTTCCCAGTGCAGCCTGGATGGTGATAAATTCTTACAGCTGAGAACCTGGCAGCAAGAAAATTGAGCAAGCTCAAAAAAATCTAGTTCGTTTGCTCTCCCCTATGACAGAGTAGTCTGTGGGTGTTGCTTCATGCTTATTGCAAGTTAAGGCTGAAGCTTAAACATCCTGGTTTCTCCTACCAGGATAAAGGTCAAACAACAGGTTACAAAATTTGGAAACAGGTTTAGATAGTAAAATCAATATACCCACAAATCCATTCAAAGCTGTTGGTTTCTGAGCTCACTCAGACATGCTGTTCACACTTGAAATTGAGGTTGGCTATGTTGTTGTTGTAGTTATTCTCCTGATTTGGATGGGGCTCCTCGGAAAAAAACTTTGCTTTGTTTCAAAGCTCCAAATTATTCTTCTGCTTTGAGAGGAAAATACTAGTTAGAGGGTGTCTATCGGGGCTTTGTTTCTGCCCCTGAGGTTCATTAGAAATGCTTTGAAATGTCTTGTTTTCCTATTAATGAAGAGATCTGTTCTAATGGATGTGACTTTTGCCATTTGTCATCTATAGCTGCTAATATAATGTTCGTAAGTTTATTTCAGAAGGGGTGTCTGAGTCCTGAAATATTCTGAAATATTACTTCCATGCTTCTATTAACTGTGTTTCCTAGTAGATTCAAACCCACAAATTAAATTTGCCTGTAGCCTCTTGGAAACCCTAAAGAGCTCTTTTATATTCCTGCAGCAGTTTATATTCCTGGTGCACCCCTCCACAACTGCATGATTAATAACACAAACCTTTTCATACTTCGATAATACCATGCAACTTGCCACATAGTAGAAACTATCCTCACTACCCTCAGTGTAGCACCTCTAACCTGTTTCACAATTGAAGTTATGCTGAAGACATTCCACAGGCCTCCACATAGCTTGTCAAGGTGACACACATGACTGATCTGATAGTTAGAATGCCACTATTTTCCCTTCTGTATAGAAGTAATTTCAGCACTAGTATTCAGTTAACCCCAGTAATGGGCAGACACTCCTACAATATTTCTTTAGACATGTCTGCCTGAGGTGAGTTAGTGCTCCTTTCTGAGCAAGTCTGAAAATCATGATTGCCTGGCAGTTTTGCAAAAGTGGCATTGACTTTACATTGCTTGTCTTAAAATTACATCTCATTTTATATAGCAGGATTTTATCTTCTATTTCAGTCTCTTGAGACATTTGGCAAGCTTATCTTCTAATCCTTGGAAAAGCAGGATTTTGCAGTATTTCCTTTCTGATGATAATTTCTGGTGCTTTGGAAGGAGGTTTCAAAATCCCTGCAAAGGAACAATTCTATTGTAACTTGCCCAAAGGAAAGTTTCTTTCTAACATTAGGCAGTAAATCCCTGGCATGTGTCCCAAAACATGAGGATTATATCTCTTACAAGCACAGTATTATCTAAAATCACTATAGATTTAGATGTTGGGTCATATAAACATGTAATTCTCTATGTAAGACTTTGCTTTTTGATCAGGCCACAGAAACATAACTGTGATGGCCTGAAACCAAAGACCAAAATCATGCTGATACCGAGAGGATTCTGGAACTGTGGGAATCAGGGATTTTACAGTGATTGTAAACTAAAATAAACAGTGAAGTAGAAGGGCCTTAAATATGATTGTTACATACAATAAGGGCAGTTATGGTTCCCTTAGTGCTGCTGCTCTTACCTGGCTAAAGAACGGCCATGGGCAGACCATGGGTCCACCCAGATCAGTTTCCTGGATCAGTTCCCTTGACTGTGATGAGGTTAAGGAGATGGATAGGGAAGTATGTAAGAACAGGAAAAGAATGTAGTCATACTTCTCTAATTCACTCTTTCCTCATTGTGCAGCCCGGGCATTGAAGCAGGATAAATCATCACACAATGTCCTGTGGCAAGAGATTTCCTCAATATAACCACGCTTTTGATGGGAGGAAAAGGCCCCCGCCTAAGAATGTTAGATGAAATATCAAACTCTTAAAGAAACTTCAGGGTTGTGTATGTATGTATGTTTTCAGATGGTGGCTGTTTTTTTTTTTTTAATCTGATGGACGCCTGTGGAATCCTAATGGCAGAATAAACATTTTATTTTGTTTTTATTTGGCCAACCTGCAAGGTAGTTGGCTGTTAATGAAAACCTCTGGTATATCATGCATTTGAAGAAATGGTCAGTTTATATTTGGCTTCTTATGACATCTGCTTTAGATTTGAAATTAGCCAGCATATATTACTGACACTTTGGAAGAGCAGCAGCAGGTAACGGAAGAAAAGGCAGTCAGATTTTGATCTCTTTTTCTCACCATTCTATTTGAACATATTCTGGTTTCAGTCTAACAGAAAGTTTAATTATTTTCTCAGCAAGTGCAAGCATTCATAAGAAATATTAGCTACTGAATATACATGAATCTTTTTCTGACATATTTTTGTGATGCAGGGAATTATGAGTTTCTTGTTCTTTCTATTCTGAAATTTATGCACTTTACCATGTAAGTTTTGGAGTATATGAATATTGTAGTTTTATCTAAAAATATCCATGCTACTTACCAGCAATGATAAAAAAACTGTTAACAGCAAGACAATTTTGCCTCAGAAACAGAGTGTAAAGCAGGATAATCACCTGTCTAGCTTGCAGGGATTTTTTCTTCCTGCTTTGTAGTCTGCGTTGTGGTCACAAATATCCAAGCTAGCTCGAAATAACTTGTGCTTGCTGTGCTGTGCTGAGGTTGTGACTATAAGCACTATGTCTGCCAATGTAAATACTGGGTGCTCCCACAGAGGATGAAGCACTATCAGCTTTTCCTTATAGTCTTGGACCCTTATAGGTCCAAGGTTTTTGATGTGAATATATATATATGTAGTTTATTATGTATGTATATACACACACACACACAAAAGTCCTGGTTTTGTCCCACTTTCAGGACAAACCTGTTTAAACGTATTAGAGCAGTCTCTAGTTTGGGATAATCTGAAAAGATTACAGGCAGGACTATAAACTGGTGCTGAAAACCTGTAAGACTCAGCAGAGAGTGAGGAAGCTGTGTCATGCTGCTGGTTCTTTCTTGATTATTTTCCCACTGCTGTGATTGGAGGGTTAGCATGCTACGTTGTACCCATGCTACTGTGAGTTCTGGCTGCCCTCAGCTCTGGTCACACTTAGTTCCTCATAAGCATGCGGTCCCATGTCCGGATGAATGCAGCCATAACCTCATCCAAGAGGAAGGGGTGCAGTCGGATGTACACGTCCCATTGCCTGCAAATGGCTCTGCCACCCCATTGTTCCCAGTGTCTCAGTGGAAGTGGATCAGGAAGCTTATCTAAGGCCATCCCCACCCTTTCATTGGAAGTAGTCGTTAGAAAGAAATGCACCACATTTCCCTCCCTCTTCCCTCCTCCCCTCCTCTCTGATTCAGAGCTCACATCCCCAGTTGTTCTTACAGCACTTTGCTTATGGTGTTAGCCTTTTGGTGTGGCAAGATTCTCATTTTAATTCCTTAAGCACTATCTCTTTCCTTTGCTTGGGGCTCATGACAGGTGCCCCTTTGTTCTTTGATTTGATATTATCTCAAATAGCCTTGCAGCTTCAGCCAGGCTAAAAAACTTGCACTAGCAGCAAAATGCCCAAATTAACGTTTTTGCTAATTCCAGAGAAACGCAGTTGCTGAAGCCCTGCCAGGAACCTGTCGAACTAATTTGCAGTGGGAGAAGTGGATCTGGGGTGACGAAAAGGTTCAGTTGTATATGGCACAGAAAACGGCCTGTGTAGACTTTCTATTCCTCTTTTTAAAGGTAGAATTATGAATTTGAAAGTCAGGTGAAATAATTTAAGATACACATTTTTTCTAACATGATTGAAAATCTTGCATTTTTCTGTGATCACCTTCATGTCAGTTCCCTTCTGTAAGCAGTTAAAACAATATTTTGTCTGTAAAGCACTTAATGCTCAATTTTTTTTAATCTCAGTAATTTCATAGTGTTTCCTACAGTTCTCATTTCTCAACTACATAGTTCTTCTGTATTCACTTGTCTGAACTCTTAAAGCTCAGATTTTTTTTGCTGTTGTTGTTTGGTTTTTGTTTGTTTGCTTTCAAATGTCTGCCTTGTTAAATACATAGTTAAATAAGATTTCTTCCCTCCTCCCTCTGTATAGTTTGAGTTTCTTGCTTTGTCTGAAGTGTATGCCCTGCTCTCATCCAGTTAACTCCCTGGCTATTGCCTAAGGCAGTTAGAAGTGAGTGGAGCCCTTGGTTTTACTTTCCTGTCCTCTGTCTTTGCAACAAATCTGGAAAACACAGAAAAAGCATAGGGTTGTATAAACAGTAGATGAACCATTATAGAGTGGGTCATGTTTTACAAGTGGAGTAGCTCAAGAGTGAACTATTATGTGCCAGAAGCAAGGACGAATTGAGGAGAGAACTGTACATCTGAGTCACAGCATCACTCCCAGGCTAGCGTTGTTCGTGCCCCACCTTTGCTGCAAGCATAAAGTTTCATCCCAGTCCTTTATACTTTCCATTAGCAATATCATTCAATGTTCATTATCCACTTTGAGAGGATATATTACGTAAGTTTTGATTACCAATGCCTTGCCATGGTACTCAGGAAGGCAGAAGTAAATTGTCAAGTAAATAAGATTAAACACTTTTAGTGAAGGGGAAAGCAAGAAAGAGGATACAGTTTCTCTCAATAAAAGTTTCATTTTTTGCACATTACCAGACTTCTGCATTTCCTTATTACACTGCATGTCTTACTGTGGTGCGTGTGAAGGATAAGCTAGCAAATCAGTGTATTATAGACAAGGTTTAAAGTACACGAGAGAGGTGAAAGGTAGCAAAGCATCAAACTGTGATGCTTGGGGAATTGAGGGGTTTGTGTTTAGGACAGGACTCATTCCTAGCTGCAGGGGACTACAGGTAGTAAAATCAGCTCTGAGCTCCAGTCTGCAGTTCTTCCTTTTTCTTCACTGATTACCTACACTGCCAGAAGAAAGGTTGTAGAAACCAAGGATGAAGTTGTAGACGATGACACGCTGTGTGTCACAGGCTGGACTTATCTCATACTTTACAAACCAGACTTGAAATGAAAAAGAAGAAAAAAATGATCTTAAGATTCAATTGTGTACTTTAGCTGAATATGTTACTATTATCTTCCCTTTCTATTATTTCATAGTATAAAGGCTGAGCAGTCTCTCCCTCTCTGATATTAGTGTGTTAAGCAACCTGATCTAACTTTGAAAGTAAATCTGCTTTGAGCAGGAAGTTGGACTCAATGACCTTCAGAGGTACCTTCCAACCTATTTTTTTCCATGACTCTACCAGCCTTTTCAGAAATTCTATTATCTGACACCATGACACACTAACGTGAACATCCCTCTCTCCTCCCACTTGCATCTGTCTGCAGAAACATAACTCTCTTTCATCCACCCAAAGCCCAGTTCTGAGTCCACGCAGGCTGGAGTCCAGGCAATGTGGATGTGTGGCAATCAGAGCCACAGAGGCTGCTGTGGTCCCCCAGCATCCCGTACTTGGTGCCTATACTGACTTCACAACCCAGGATGGCTTGTGTTTGTCCTTGGCAAAGTGCCCAGTAACATGGTTTTTGCAGCATTACCTGAATACCCACACTGTTTTTTTGAACTAGGACTTAAATAATCTATGATGTTCTTCTTTGTTAGTGCATCAGTGAAGATGACACTGGTATAAGTGCAATCATTACGAAAACTAAATTTATGGTCATGCTGAGACCACTGGTAGTCAGTGAGGCCATCTTTTGTTTATACAGTATTATAGTCCCTATTTCAGAGACATCCCCATTTAGTGAATATAAACCTAATTGTGATACTTAAATTTTACTAAGGTAGTATTTCTGGTGTTTCCCCAGATCCCTGACATGTTCCTCTGTCTGTTTCCTGGAGGGACCTTGCTTGCATAAGTTGACTTTCCCAAAATATGACAAAACACAGGAATGGCATCACTAGCTGTTTGTGAAGCTTACCTATCCCTTGCTTTTCTTGTTAGAGACATACCTAGGTTGAAACAGTCCACTAAATAAGTTTTCCCAGAAGAAATTCTAGAGAAGACAAAGGGAAAGAAAGACACTTGCTTTATTAAGACTTAAAGCTAGAAAAGGAATGAGGTGTTGTAAAGAGTAGTTAAAACCTAAAGTGAAATTCTGTGCTTCAGACTACAATTTTCCTGTTGTGTGATGGATACAAAAGCTAGGATTCAGTACTCAGGGCTAGGTCTGACATTGGCCTGGAGAGCTGGCAGCCCAGTCCTTGCTGTTCCCATTAGCCATTGCTTTCATCCATCTCCTTGTGGGCTTTCTGCCTCCTTGCAAGGGCGTTGGCACTCTTCTTTTCATTCACATATTTACCTGTCTTTATCTTTAATCAGATTTCCTGCTTCTCACCCAGCATCAGTGCAGGTTGGAAGAGTCTCATGTTCCAGCATCCTGTGCCCTACCTTTTGGCCACAAATGCAAATACAATTTGTGGGATCTCTCAACTATACATTTTGAATTCCTGCTTTTTTTTTTTTTTTTTTTCCGCTCTCCTAAATTAAATAGCTTTCAAACTTTTTATAGCATGACATAACACATAAAGTTTTGCAATGTTTGCAGGACTGGGGGTTGTGATTAGTGATACTTAGTGCATATACACTGCTTTTGATGCGTTCTTGACATTTGTTGGCAACTACATGTGATGTTTTTAGATTCATTGTTAGTCTATATGTGACAGACTCAGGGAGAAAAAAACACACTCTGCTTGGGTGGCCTCTGAAGATGCAATGTTTTCACTTCTCTAAACAGCTGTTGCCTTTTGGGAGTTCTTTTATCATGGGGGTGTTGTGAATTTTAAGTCTGCATATTCTCACCTTTTCTCCTGCTCCCATTTAAAAAAAAAATCATTTAGAGAAGAGGCAATTACCTAGCACTCAATCTGTTGCAATGCTGTAATAATAATGGTGTTCAGCTTGGATGCTCATAAGGACATAAGAAATTCTTTATCTTGTGCAGTTATTGGAGTTTTAATTTTATTCTTTTCAGTCTCTTTTCTTTTGCATGAGAAGGAAAGCCAGAAAGCTAAGGAAGTTTGGAGAACTCTTGCAGCCTAATGACAAATGTGTGTCTGTGGTGAAGTAGTGTTTGGACTTCTGTAGACAGAGAAATGTTTAGAACCTGTGTGACTCAAAACCAAGAACAAAATTTTGCTTTGTTGACTTAATAAGAATTCTTTTCAGAATTTTATTAGAGAATTTAATTAGCATCAGTTACTTCTAAGGAAATTGCTCAACTCTTCTTCTCCAAAATAGTTTTCCCAAGGCATCCAAACATTATGGTCTGGACTGAGCGAAGATGGTCAGGCAAGCTGCTATGAATTGTCTCATTTATGTTGTAGTGGAGAAAATATGAGTCAAAATCTCCTGCAATTAATAAGATTTTTAATGAATTGCTTGATACTGAGGAAAAAAGTTTAATTTACTTGAGTATCAGCAGTGTTCAAACTCAAAATAATCAAATATATTGACTGGAAAAATGACTGGAAGAATACACTGAGAAAATCCGTATTTTATTTTCAGGACTGTACCAATGGTGGCAAGCAAATGTTAAAACTAAATCAAGTGAAAGTTTCCACTCCATCAAGAAGAGGAATAATGCCCTACATTACTAAAGCATAATGTTTAAAAATAAAGAGTGAGCTGTGTTTGTAACTTGCTGCAGTGATGTCACTGTTGCTTTTATTTTTAGTGTAATCAGGTTTTTAGCCTGGAGTTCTTTTGCTCCTGTACAGTACAGTTAATTTCTTTCTTAAAACAGATATAGAAGAAAACAAAGATTTAAATCTCCTCTTTTCTGCTGAGGCTAAATCCTTCAAACAAGTCTAAAGGGGAGTACCATATGTAAATAAGGAGAATAAAATCCTGTACTGAATTATTAACACAACTGGGTCACATCACCTGTTGAGGCGATCGAGGGGTGTTTGCTCTTTTCATTGCCATTAATTGAGACCTTGGAGAACTTCCTTTCCATTTTCTGCTACATCCAGCCTCTGGTAATAGCATGACTATACCTGGAAAGATTGAAAATAATGCTGTTTTTTTGGAAAATCACAATAGCATCCAGACGGAGTAAATTATCCTCAGACAGGCACCATTCAAATTCCCAGTAGCAGTAGAAGTGCCAAGAAAACACCAGAAAGTTCAGCAGTTCTGTTTGGTTTGGAAAAACACTCAAAAATTTGGCTTTTCATTTCTCCATGATCCCTACAGCAAGCTTCATCTTAGCTGCAGCCTGACTAAATTCACTTTATGTTTTTTTTGATCAAATATACCATTGGAGCCATACACAGACACAGGACTTCTAGATGCATTGTGGGCCTGGGCTTCAGGCAAGAGGATCTTTTTGACTGACTTCCGAGTTTTAGATTGGGTTCTGTTTGAACTCTGTCCACCAAAGAACAGTTCTCGTAAGCTTTCCAGATCACCCTGCTACTAGGTGGGCAGAACACATAAAAGAACAACCCCTTGGGATTTGATTTGCCTTCTGGACTGGAAGTAAAGGCAATCTAATAGAAAAAAAAGCTTGGAGAGGAGATAGCATATACATTTCAAGGCTATGAACAGAGCCAGTTTCACCTGACTGCTGGCAAAATTCCACACATTCTTTTCGATAGACAGGTTTATCTATTCCCATATGTTAGGCCCTTCTTCAGTTTCAAATTTCTCTCTTTTATTCTTTTGAATGCATCTGTCTTGTTAGTGTTCTGTCTTGGGAATTAAGAGGTGTTAACATTGCATGCAGTTGTTTCCGTGACTTCTGAGTCTCAGAACACAACAGACTCATTGCAAAGTTTTTTCTGTCTTGCATATCAAATGTGTGGAAGCCAAAGTAGAGGCGGTGCATGTCCGAAAAGGACCTCTTGGATTCTGTGAGTGCTAATGACTTTTCAGAATGAAAGATTTTTGAATACTTCCTAAAGCAGCAGCTGTACAATCAAATCCTGCATTTGGAGAAGGAAATATATGTACTAATCCTTGAATTGGTTATCCATGCCTAAATATCCTGGGGACAAATTGAATCCCCAGAGGGAAATACCTGTTGGCTTTGAGGATCATTGAAATGCTAAAATCTCTCCAGGGTTTCCAGAGGTTCTCTATTTTCCTATTACTTTGGTTTGTGAAGTCCATTTTTTGCCTTGAGGCAAGTATGCTCCTAACACTTTACTTACCTCCAATAGGCTTAAATTGACCCTTGACTTCAATATTACGCCACAAATTTGATGGATCATCAAACCCTGGAGGCTAAAAGACTTCTGTATGTAAAGATTCTTTGCCTTCCCCAGTATCCTGCCCTCATCATGTTAAGTTCTTCCTGAAATTTCACAGTTTTTTATAAGTATATAATAAAATCTGGGGAGAGATAGAGAGAAATTAGCCACAGTAGCTTCATTGTCAACACTATCCAAGGCAGGTTTGGAGCTCTGCTCAAACACCTGCCAACGTTTTTTCGTCACAAGCTCAAGGGAATGCCAGAAGCATTGCATCTTCTCAGACTTGCTTGACCTGCATGATCTTTTACTCAGCTCCATGGAGGTGTGTTTGCAGCTAACTAATCTCCTTCTAATTATCTAGAAGTAATACAGCATCTGATCACAGAGCGTTTAGACTTACATGCTGCTGTCCGAAGTAGGGTCTGTCAGTAGCTTTTAATGTTGTATTCCTCATTTCTATGGTAGGTTTTGCTGAGGTGCAGAACCACTACTATATGAGCATGGTTGATTTACCATTGGGTGGTCTGACATATTTGTACTCTTGAATTACAAATGAAACTCAGTTTCTCAGAATTAAACATATCATTAGAAAATTAGCAAGAAGAATTTTCTCCCCTTTGTATCCGTGTAATGAAATTAACTTCAATGTTGAACTGTCCCTATATGTATATATACTATAGCAAGTTCAGAAGGCAACGAATGCTGTGTCAGACTAGGGTGCATACGAAGATTCACAGAAATGTAAGATGGCAGCATCACTTTTCCTTTCAGATTAGTACTTCCGAGTTTCAAGTGCTCATTCTAGTTTTCAAATACCATGTAAAATTCCACATCACTCTCAAACAGAAATTGTCCTGAAAAATCATGTATGATTCTTACCTGAAATCCATAGAAATTATCTATGAACATAATCTAAATTGAACTGTAAACACAAAGGCTTGTGTTTGTATTTCCCTTTGAGTCATCTGAGTGAAAGCCCTAATAAACAATAGCATAAAAAAAATATCCTTTTTTGATCAAAAATTATTCTCTCCATCACCTTTTCATTTTCACTCTGGTTTTGGCATTGTCATGACTATAAGTGTTGCTAACACATAAACAGATCCTAAACTGTTAGGTCTGGAGCCTCACTTCTGCCTTTGCCTAATTCATCTTTCTAAAAATACATGCTTCCCATCTTCGATTCCCTCTCCCACCTACATGACACTTAGTGTGTTCATTGACCCCAGGCAAACCTCCATTATTCCTTACCCTTCCATCCCTGGGCTTTTTGTGTTTTTTCTTCTCCTTCTTCCCAACCTTGAATCTCTGGAATAGTGTACATGAGGAGCGGGGACATCTCCCTCACTGATGATAAAGGAGCATCTCTGAGGGATCATGTAGCCGCAGATGATCTTTTCAGTAGATTAGGTGAATTGCTGAAGTCCTTTGTAGTCCTACTACTTTGGGTTTTGGTGAAGCTTAAAGCATTCAACAAATGCTCAGAGGACTAAGCTGACATATATATATATATGTGAAACCTTGTATAACTTCATTTTATGAAAGAAAGATGAACACAGTGGTTTGAGCTGGTCAAATACATCAGCTGTAAAATACATCAGCTGTAAAATAGGAAGTGTTGTTTCTGATTGTTAACTTTGTTAATGCAGCAGAACAGTTCTAAGATCAGAGATTCAGCAGTTGTTACTTCAGATATAAGTTAAGGAACATGGTTTATGTACATAGTAACAGTATTGGTTGAGAAGTTTTGTAGCTGTTCTCCTGTATAAATTGGATCTATATAGTATTATACAGCTGTAATGGTCAGATGTGAATACCGTGATTTACAAGTTTAAAGTTGTTTACATATGTATGCTGTAAATACAAGTACTATGCTTGAGCAATTTTTAAAATTGATGGTTCTTATCAAAGAACTATAATGGCAACATTATATATTAATATAAACAAACTTTGAAATCAGATGAAGAGTGCAAAGTACTTTTGCCATAAATATAGGCAGATAATTCTTTTTGCTCTGTTATTCTAATTCCTCTGTATCTCTCCAAAATTAAACTGTGGTGAGTTAATCTTGGCTGACTGCCATCTGTCCACCAAGCCATTCTCTCATTTACTTTGGACAGGGGAGAAAATAAGACAGAAAAACTTCACAATTCTAGACAAGAACAAGGAGATTGCTCACCAGCTACCATCATGGGTGAAATAGATTCAGCTTGGGGAAGACTGATATAATTTATTGCCAATTAATAACAGAGTAGGATGTGAGAACTTCAAACAAACTAAGAACACCTTCCCCCACCAACTCTTTTTTTACACAGTTCAAATGCAGTCGCAATTCTACTTTGTTGTGGTTTAATCTGGCAGGTAGCTCAGCACCATACAGGTGTTCGCACACTCCCCACTCCCAGTGGGATGGCAGAGAGAATTGGGAAAAAAAAATAAAAAAAATAAAAAAAAATAGAGCTCATGGGTTGAGATAAAAAACTATTTACTAAGATAGAAAAGGAAGAGAAAAGGAAAATAATAATGATAATAATATAGTATATATTTACAAAGCAATTGACGCACAACAAAACTGCTTACCGCCTGCCAACAGGTGCCGAGCCAGTCCCCAAGCAATGGCTGTCCTTCCAGCCAACTCCCCACAGCTTTTTTGCAGGGTATATAGAATCATAGAATCATAGAATGGTTCAGGTTGGAAGGGACCTTAGAGATCATCTTGTTCCAACCCCCCTGCCATGGGCAAGGACACCTCCCACTAGACCAGGTTGCCCAAAGCCCCATCCAGCCTGGCTTTGAATACTTCCAGGGAGGGGGCATCAACGACTTCTCTGGGCAACCTGTTCCAGTGTCTCACCACCCTCACAGTGAAGAATTTCTTCCTTATATCCAGTCTAAATCTACCCTCTTCCAGTTTATAACCATTACCCCTTGTTCTGTCATTATCTATCCTTGTAAAAAGCCCCTCCCCAGCTTTCCTGTAGGCCCCCTTCAGGTACTGGAAGGCTGCTATCAGGTCCCCCCGCAGCCTTCTCTTCTCCAGGCTGAAGAGTCCCAACTCTCTCAGCCTGTCCTCGTAGGGGAGGTGCTCCAGCCCTCTGATCATCCTCGTGGCCCTCCTCTGGACCCGCTCCAACAGCTCCACATCCTTCTTGTGTTGGGGGCCCCAGAACTGGACACAATACTCCAGGTGAGGTCTCACGAGAGCAGAGTAGAGGGGCAGAATCACCTCCCTCGACCTGCTGGCCACGCTTCTCTTGATGCAGCCCAGGATGCGGTTGGCCTTCTGGGCTGCAAGCGCACACTGCCGGCTCATGTTGAGTTTCTCGTCAACACACACCCCCAAGTCCCTCTCCTCAGGGCTACTCTCAAGCCATTCTCCGCCCAGCCTATATGTGTACTTGGGATTGCATAATATCCATTTGGCCATTTCAGGTCAGCTGTCCCAGTTTTGTCCTGTCCCAACTCCTTGTACGCTCTCAGCCCCCCTCACTGACAGTACAGTATGAGAAACTGAAATGTCCTTGGTTGTGTGCAGCCTTGCTCAGCAGCAACTAAAATATCAGTGTGTTACCAACATTGCTTTTCTCCCAAAGCCAAAAACATAGCACCATAACAGACACTGTGAAGAAAATATCAACTCTATCCCAGCTGAAACCAGAACAAATCTCTTCAAATGGCACAGGGGAATGAGAAATGGGGGCTGCAGCCAGTCCTTAATGCTTTATCTTTTTCGCTCCTCCATGGTCACTCTCTGCCCCTGCTCCACATAGGTCCTTCCAATGGATGCCGTCCTCTGCCTACTGGTCCTGTATGGGCTTCCCACAGGCTGCAGCTCTCCAGTCACTGCTCCAACACAGCTCCGTATCACGGGGCCCACCCTTCAGGCACTGCTCCAGCATGGGGCCCCACGAGCAGCAGCTCCTCCCACCTCCTGCTCCACCGCGGGCTCCTCTCCATGGCTGCAGCTCCGGCTCGGGGCTGCTCCTGCGGAGGCTCTCCGTGGCTGCAGCCTCCTCCAGGCCACAGCCATTGCTGCACCATGGGCTCCTCCATGGCTGCATGTGGAGATCTGCTCTGCGTGGTGCTCATGGGCTGCAGGGGGACAGCCTGCTCCTCCATGGGCCTCTCCTGGCCTGCAGGGAACTTCTGCTCCAGCCTGGAGCACCTCCTGCCCTCCTCCTGCCTTGACTTTGGTGCTTGCAAGGCCATTTCTCTCCCATTTCTCAGTCCCCTCTCCCAGCTGCTGTTACACAGCTTTTTTCCCTTTCTTAAATCTGATCTCCCAGAGCACACCCAGTGTTGCTCATGGCTCAACTCTGGCAGCAGTGGGACCCCGCTGGAGCAGCTGGAGCTGGCTCTGATCTGACATGGGGCAGTGCTGGGCTCTGCTCACAGAGGCCACCCCTGCAGACCTCCCCGTTACCAAAACTTTGCCACATAAACCCAATACATAAACATGTATAAAAGTAACATTTCTCTTGTCCCGTTATTATCTGTAGATTCATCAATGAAGTACAAAGGCATAAAATCTGTTTCTGGGCAACTTACTATTCTAAAAGTGGTTTTCATTACTGATGTTGGAATTCCTTTATTTCTGTGGTGAAAATGGGCTACAGAGCATTTGTCTTGTATGTTGTATGATGCTTTGTACGTTGCCTACTTGACGTATTTTTTGTGTTCTAAAGACATATTGTAAGCTTTAGCCTCCTCCTTGTCTTCAAAAATTCATGTAGTCCTTGAATGCATCAATGGTTTCTACAGCTTACAACGTTATTTTATTGCTTGTCTGTTTTTCAGGTCATCAAAATGGATTTGTCAAACAAAAGATCCTAGAATATTTTTAGGCTTTAATAATGTGCATTTTTTCTATTAGAATTGAGTGTGAGAAAGTCCCCTGATATTTCAGTTTTTTAACTGATGAATGAACTTCAAGGGCCTAGTGGTAATGAATCTGAGTTACGGTATTTTTTGCTGTGTCTGGATTTCTTTTGTCCTGTTCTTGCTTGAAGGGAGAGGACTAGGGTGTGCTCATGTACTGCCTCTCTTTTGTCCTTAAAACAGTATATGTTAACACTGATGACAATGATTCTAGAAGATAAACTTCTTTTGGAGGAAGGCCAGCATCCCTTGAATTTCCTCCTGTCTTTAACCTGAAGTGGGAATTGAAAACATGATGTTCTGTATATTTTCTTCTGCACAACCAGAAGAAAAAATTCCTCGTTCTGTGGCACAAGATCAGACTAATATTTCCTAATATGATAGAAGTTCTGGTAACGTTTCTGGACAATCCAAAAAACAATTCTGAGCTTAAATTTTTCTTAAAAATATTTATTTGTACTTTGAGGGATCTGCTTCTATATGCAGCTTGTAGTGTTGCATTGAATACTTGGGACTGTTGTTTTTTTTTTTTTTTTAAACTTTCCATCTTCATCAAAACTAATGAATAACAATTTCTAGCATTGCAATTTGTTTGAAATTTACTTAAAATAAGAAGCTGAAATGTTATTGTAAAGGCATAAAATATTCATATATACATATTGGTATGAAAGATGCTTTAACAGAAATGAAGTATCTACTGATCTATATATAATAAATATTACTATCCTTCATGTACCACCAGATCCTATATGAGCAATATATTCGTTGGAACAGGAGTGTCTCTTCTTCAGTCAGTCTGTCCTATACAGCATCTTAAGGATAATATACAAAGATTGCTCTGAAAGTGATACCTCCTATTTTATTATGTTGGCTCACTATATCAGAGATGGATGTTGGTGGTATGATGATGTTGGTAGTAGAGGTTGAACCTCCCCCCAATATCCCATTACATTTTGTTGACGTGTGACAGCTGGCAGCAGAGGGGCAGGCTGACCAAATGGCATCTGACATGGAAGTGTGTATGAAGCAAAGGTGTGGAATTGAATTCCTCCATGCAGAAAAAAATGCACCCACTGACATTCATCTACACTTGCTGAACATTCATGGAGACCAAACAGTAGCAAACAGTAGAAGTGAGCACAGTGAAGAATAGGTGGTGCATTTCAGCTGGGGTGACAGCGACTTGAAAGAGAAACCATGTTCCAGACAGCCATGCCAATTTTCATGAGCATGGCGTGCAGCCTCTTGTTCCTTGCTGGCAAAAATGCATAGCTAATGGTGGTATATTGAAAAATAGAGCTTTGTAGCCGAGAATTTGCTCAGTAAAATAGTGTTATTGTACTTCTTGTTGTAGTTTCAATGGAAAAAAAAATAAGAGGCATTCGTTTTGGAGCAAGCACGTACATTCTTTCTGTAGAATGGAACATGGCAACACACACTTCTATTTGTTGTTTCACACCTGATTAAACTGTACCAAGGAAGCTAATAGTTTGCATGCAACAAAGTAAGAAGTTTTAGCTTAGCAGGATTACAGCACTTTCAGGACAGAGCTATATCTTGTGTAAAGTTTTTCTGTTCTGCCTCTCTGCTTTCTCCCCAGGGTGAGCATCTGAGGCCTCTAACATCTAATAATGATCCATTCATAATTTATCCCTGACTCTTTTCATCCTGATTCTGACACCTGGGAAAGAACAGTGTAGAATCAGATAAAACTACAGAAAAATAAAACAAAACAAACAACAGTGAAAAAAAGAAAACCAAAACAAACCAAAAATTAATCTGTCTCCAGACTCTTTTTCACCTTGTTATCTATTTGCTACATTATCTCTGTAGACTTTTTTTTTTTTTTTTTTTT